>JAJOOO010000510.1:0-61314 GCA_029582685.1 Solanum piurae | reverse complement strand
AAGCTTGATGATGCTCTATGGGCCTATCGCACTGCATACAAGACTCCCATAGGTATGTCTCCTTACCAACTTGTATATGGGAAGTCTTGCCATTTACCGGTAGAGCTAGAGCATAAGGCTTTGTGGGCGATGAAGAAGCTAAATTTTGACTGAGGCGCCGCATCTAATCAAGGAATGAATGACTTGAATATGCTTGATGAGTTTCTCCTAAAAGCTTATGAAAGTTCAGCCTTGTACAAAGAGAAGATGAAGAGGTATCATGATCAAAGAATTGAAAAGCGAGAATTTGTTGTGGGTGATCTTATGTTTCTATTCAACTCTAGGTTGCGCTTGTTTCCGGGCAAACTCAAATCCAAATGGACCGGGTCATTTTTTCCCACAAAAGTGCTCCCCCATGGAGCGGTTGAGCTTGAGAACAGTGAAGGAACAAGGTTCATGGTTAACGGGCAAAGAATCAAGTTCTATCTGGGAAACGCAGAAAGTGTGCAAGAAGTTGTTGAGGCCTATCATCTTGATGAAGTCTGAGTAATCAAGAGGCCTGCGTCGTGCCGCGACGTTAAATCAAGTGCTGCTTGGGAGGCAACCCAAGTTGTACAATCTAGCCAATGATAAATTTTTGTTTTCCATCTAGTAGTTTTATTTGTTTAGTTGATTCTCTGTATTAATTTAGATAGGTGTTTTAGTTTTACTAGTGTTGGCTAGCATTAGCATAGGGTCCGTGTCTAAAAAGTGTCCAAAAAATGTAAAAAGAATAGCCTAATGGTTGCTACATGTGTAGGCGTGCTATGAAAAATCTACAGAAAATGGTCTGGTGCAGAGGTCTACAAACCCCATCGACGGTCCGTCAATCCATCCACGGACCATGAATGGTGTCCATACATCCCAGGTAAGTGTCTAAATTTTTCCAAGTGTAAAGGTGATTTACGATCCCAACTGACAGACCGTAGATAGATCTACGGACCGTAAGCGGGGGCTCGTAGGTTCTAACCCTAAGTTGGACCGACCCGACCCGAACCCTCCTTTTAAAAACCCCACCTTTCAAAGTTCATTCCCTCTTCCCTCATTTTCCCCCCACAACAGTTTTAACCTTTCCAAATCCCCTAAATCACTCCCCAAATCACCCACTCCCCCATATACCATTCTCATTCCTTTATCCCAAAATCCAAATATCTTTTCCCCCCAAACTCTCTCAACTGCCATATCAAAACTTCGGTGTTCGGGTTCGGTGCAACTAGGCGATTAGTGTGGTATTGCAAACCTTAGTGTCATCACACAATCATACCACTCCTCATTGCTTGTAAGGTAATAGACTTTCCCCCTCACTTTGAATTTCGGTTCATAGATTAATTATAGAAAGTCGAGAGTTGGGTCCTGACCTTGGGTATGATACAAATTGACTTGCAAACACCCTTGGGACGATGGATAGTGATGGTGTGTCATAATATTGTTTGAGATGTGTGTGATGATAGTCTAAATGTAAGTTTCGACTTAGGGTTCCAAAGTTTGTCTTAAAGACTTGTTAAAATGATTACTTGGAATCCTGAGAATGTGAACTAGCATGATTAAATGTTGAAAATCATGGTTAGACTAGGATACTGTTGAAAATGGTTAAATATTTGGGCTTGAAATTAAAGCATGTCTGAAACCTGGAACATGTCCCATCCACGAGACCCCGTCTACGGACCATAGATCAATCTATGGACCGTATATCAGGTCCGTGGTTGGATGCACTTGAAAATTTCACGAAGTGTGAAACAACGGAGCTGTACTATGGTCTGTAGATCAATCTACGAACCATTCTGTACATCCATGGTTTCCATCTGCGACCAATATTGTTGGTCCTCTGATCCACGGAAGGGTTCCACGGACCGTAGATCAGTCTACGGACCGTAGGTCCCCACCGTAGATGAAAATTGTAGCCACTGTCTAAAAAAAAATCATTCTTTGTTGTTGTTCATTGTTAGTTCTAAAATTATTTTGAGTGTGTTTTTAGTTAGTTTTGGTACTAATAACTCTTCCACAGGTACTATGGCACCCAAGAAGCTAGTCACCTATACAAAAAATGGCAAGTCAAAATTTGTTGACCTTAGCTTCAGGTTAATCGACGAAGATAACGATATGGAGACGGATCTGAAATAAGTTCCTCCCTACACAAGGACCTCTCCCAGTCTAATGAGGAGCACACAATGATCGGGTCACCAACTGGGGCTGCTTCCAGTGAAGAGAATGGGTCTACGTCCGGCTCCGAGTCTGCCCATGCTTCAGGCTCCGAGTCTAGCCATGCTTCAAGGTTCGAGTCTGCCCATGCTTCAGGTTCCATTGCTAAATCAGCCATAGGGTCTTGCGAAAATGAAAAAGCAGCCTCGTCTGATGAGGCCACTAGCTCGGAGTCAGTACTAGTACCACAGAATGATGACCCTACTCCAGTGGATGGCAAGCTCAATAGATGGTGTGTTAAAGGGTCAGTGACAGATCTATCGTGACGTCAAGATGCTCAATGAGAAGGAGAAGATGGACCGATTGATCACTGAGGAGCGCAGAGTCCTCAATGGGAGCCTGCATACCGTACCAGATATACACTGGCTATTCAAACTACACAAGTTTGACTGGATGGCCCAAGCACCTAGGACATACAACAAGGAGATTGTGCGGGAGTTTTATGCTTACTATGCTGTCACTCTCCCAGGGTCAATTTCCAAGCGAGCCAAGCCCACATAATAGGATCCTCTCACTTCCACCATGGTCCGAGGGTGTCCGATAGACATTTCACGGGCTACTATCAGCCGATTTCTCTATGGCCTTATCATCGGTCACTCTTAGTCACTGAACACAGTAGAGTTTGATTACCGATAGGACATCATGCGGGATGGCACTTTTCAGAGAAATGCTGAGCAGAGGGAGGCTGTTACACTATGGTTGGCTAAATACATTGTTGTAGATGGCGAGCATGTGGAGTGGGTTACCGCACCACGATTGGGTATCTGAAAGTCCATATTAAATTTTGTGGCCAAGTTCTTCTGGTTATTGGTGCGTAACAGGGTGTCTCCTACAAAAGCTGACAACCAACTCACATGGGACAGAGCCGTCATGGTTGCAACATTAGTAGCAGGATTGGAGATTGACTTTGCCCGCATGTTGCTGGTAGATATTCACGAGAGGACGTTCAAGATTTCCACTACTTACCTCTTTCCATGTTTGATTTTCAAATTATGTAGGGACTCTGGGGTGCCGATCTGGCACTATGATAGGTTGATCCACCCTAATGGGACTTTGGATATAGGCCACATTCGAGATGGGGCAAATGTGGTGGCACCTCGCAGAGAGCCCCTGGTTGAGGTACCTCTCTTGGGCATAGATCTTGTAGACACGGTGGAGAAAGCACAGGGTGGTGACCCTATTATACCAGACCACACTGATACTGTCCCGACGGCCTCTTCTCAGGCCACTAGTGGGGCTCCTAGCTCATTCAGATCCACACCACCGTCAGGGGCTGCTGTTGTCCCGTTGGCCAGAGTACAAAAATTAGAGGCTCAGATGGCCACGCTGATGCACCACATCCAACCTTGAATGAAAAAATCGATAGAAGAGTCTAAGGCCAGAGTTGAGAAAAGGGTGGCAAAGCAGACAGAGCAGCAGATCCAGGCAGTTCATAAATTCCTGGATGCGTTTGATTTGAGGGTTTTGTCCCGACCAGCCCCCGACACCGATCTTTCCTCCATCCAAGCGGAGTTGGTTAGTCTCCAAGTTGATATGGATGTCATTCTTGAGATTCCTGCGGATGAGCCAGAGCATGCACCGACGGTATTGTTTGAGGATACCGTTCATGATGCCTTATTCAGGGTGGACACAGAGACACAGCCCGATCCCACCCATGCTTGTGGTAAGAGGCACCGTTCTAGTCGCCCTTCTGAGGCTGTTGATGATGCTCGAGCTAGAAAAAGGGAGCGTAAGCAGGAGGAGCATTCTAGGAGAGCATTTATATTAGATGGGAAGTTATGCTAGAGAAGGGTGCTCGAGGTTGTTGCTGGGGCATCGAGTTCTGTACCCGTGATGATTGATGTGAGCACCACTGATGGTACAGTTAGAGTGGCGGATAGCACTACTGATGGTGTTGTCCTTGTTGATGCGGGCACTACTGAGGGTGACCCGAGCGTTGATCCAGTAGGATACGGGAAACCTAACCCACCCGCTTGTTGATAGGTCTTCGACGCTTAGCGCCACAGGTTTTCTCTACCCAATACATTACTCTTTTTATGTTTTTTTATGCATTGGGGACAATTGCACCATATTTTTTTTGGGGTGGGGTAAATGAATTGTGAGTGATAGGGTGAAGTCTGAGTAACCCAACTCATAATCCTCTCTTGGGATTTTCTTGTCTGGGTTCTTTTTCGCCAAGAGACTGTTTAATTTTTGTTCAACTGGCATGTGTTACGATCGTATGTGTAGAAGCATGAAAAACACTGAAGCATGATGGCTTATGAAAATTGATACCTGTCCAAATTTTGTGATGTGTGCTAGAATTTGTAGGCTAAGATAAGTTGAATGTGTTGGCTCTGAGTATGACATGATAATGAATCAACTTGATGGCATGACTTAAACTAAAACTTGAACTGGGTAATCTGATAATCTGATAATGAATCTATGTGCCAAGAGTGTGTGAGAATAGTTGATTGTTCAAACAGTTTTTGTGCCAATCTAGACCTTGCCCGGTTAGTCCTACTAAGACAATCTACTCTAGAGGCTAGGAATTGATCATAGGCCCTTATTCTGATAAGTCCACAAATTGCCTAAAAGAAGAATCCAACCAAATGAAATAAATGCTCCCTTTGATCCAAATGTTTTGAGCCTAAATTAGATCATTTCTTTCTAGACCCCTAACTCACCTTCCCATAATCTACTATGTTGGCCCCGGTCCCTCCTTGGACATGTGCACCTCGACTTAGGCCAAAAGCCTAAGTTGAGGGTGGCTAATGTAAAAAGTAACTTCAATCTCGGCCCTGATTCAACATCGGGTATTGTGCACCTCAACCAATGGAAAATCCATAAGTTAAGGGTGGCTATGAAAGAGGAAACCGAAAGAAAAATGGGTATGAAAAGAGTTTGATGTTGAAAAAGAGAAAAAGAAAAGAGAGGAAAGGATGTGACTTGTTGAAAGTTAAAAAAAGGAATAAAACTAAGAAAAAGATGAAAGTGAAAAATAAAGAGCTACAATGTCTAAAGTCACATCCATCGTTGTAGAAAATCAAGGGAAAGAAGGTAAAATGGTAGAATGGCAAAAATAGGGCCAAAAGAGATTGAAAGCCTAGTGTAATGTCAAGGAGGGCAGAAAGTCACTATGAAGTACCCAAATGTACCACACCTGACCCTGAGTCTAAGTTACAAGCCAAGAAAGTCCTATAGTGATCCTAGAATCTAGTTTGGAGAGTCTAAGCACTGAAAATAAGGGCAAGCCTATGGTATTGAGAACTAATTGTACTTGAAGTTACTTCTGAGTGTGAGTGTTGAATGAATCCTTGTAGTCAAATTCATATTCATTGTGTGAAAAGGGGATTTTGTTTGAAGTAAGGGCACTAGTTACATTGTCGGAAAGTCGGTACCTTGATGATAGTGAAAAGTGTATGTTGTTTGTTCATCGATCTTTGTCATATTTTGATCCGCATGAATTAGCTTGTCGAGTCTAAGAGAACAGATTTTGCACCCGAAAAGAGAGATGGGATAGAGAGTCATGTGATTGCTTGTGCTTAAATTTCTTGCTTCTATACAAGTGTCATTTAGAGTCTTAATGCGTCACTAGAGGACAAACAACGAATTTAAGTTGAGGGTGTTAATATACCGTGAGTTTATGGTATTTTTAATACATTTCACTTAAGAGTTGTGTGTGTCTAGGGCCTTTTTGTATTATTTTTTATATGTTTTATTGTGTTTTTGCAGGAAATTTGTTTGGACGCCGAAATAAAGAGACAACTGAAAGATGTGCAGAAAAGATCATCTATGGAGGTGATCTATGGACCGTAGGTCCATTGACGCTCCATAGTTGGTGATCGTAGATCAGCAGGCAAGGCAAATCAGGGAAATCTAACCAAGTGTGGAACCACGGTGGATATTGACGGTCCGTAGATTGATTTACAGACCATACTGTTGATTCGTAGAATGATATTGCGAGAGTTCCAGTACCTGATTTTAAAGATTCTAAGTGTGGAGCTACAGAGAGGGATCGACGGACCGTAGATCGATCTACGGTACATATTGGTGGTCCGTTGTTTGCTTCAGAGAAGTTGAGTTGTTGAAGCAGAAATATTGCCTAAGTCCTGGGTGACGGAAGGGACTCACGGACTGTAGATCCATTGACTGTAGATCCATTGACGAACCGTGAGTCAGTCTCGTGGAATGAAGACGCGTACCCGAACATAATTTCCTTATTTAATTTCCTTTTTAGTTAGGACTTATTTTTCTATATATAGGGCATGTAAACCTCATTTTTTGGGTTAGACTTTATTACTTTAGTTCTACTTTGTGACTTGGGATTTTATTTTTGAAAACCTAGCAATTCTTAATTTCCTAAGTTGGTTTTGAAATTCAAGTTGAAATTTTGGGTTTGTTATTCTCAATTACGTAAGTTCATAATTCTTTCATCTAAAATAATGAATTGTGTTCATATGATTATGGGTAACTAAACTCCACAACTAGGGTTGTGGGAACCATGAGCGATTAACAAAGTATGAATAGTAAATAAGCAATTCTTGAATAGTGTTTTGCATGCATTGATAATCCTTTCGTTTAAAAGTCTTTTTAACGGTGCGCAACGTTAGAACTCGACTTGTTGCTACTTGCCGGACCAAGGAGGTAATCAATAAGAAAAGAATTATCAACATAGATTTAGTGTGATACTATCTAATAGTCTAATGTCGATTGGTGCGACGTAATAACTAAGCCAAACATCGATGTGATGTCTAATATGAGGTAAAGGTAAGGGTTAGTAAATTATATACACGTAGCCGGACCAAGGTGCGGGGTGAAATTCTCTAGATGTCGGACCAAGGATTTAGAGACACCTAGCTTATCACTTTGCATGTAGTACACTAGGAAAGGGTTGCTATTACTAGGATTAATGCGTTATGAGCTTGTGGGGAACACGTATACCCTAGTTAATTCTCTCATCTTGATAACAACCAAAATTGACTTTTGTTTACTGATTACTTACTGAATTCTTACAATATATTTCACAAATCTCCCCCTTTAATTACTTGTTTCTGGAAGTAATTTGACTAAACAAATATAATTGTTGGTTAAAGTTAGGTCTAAACCATTTTCCTCGTGGGATCGACCCCAACCTACAAGTTGGGTTCTTTACTTGATAACGATCGCTTATGCTTCTTTAAGGAAGTGTAATTTGAGCGTATCAGTGCAGGCTCGAGGCATGAAAAACTTGGTATCTGAGCACAGAGTTCAAGAGTCCTAGTTATCGGTGTGAAGCGTGCCACATCTATAATTAGGAGTTGTGGCACTTAGGAAATTATCTCACTTCTTTCATACTCATTTCGTGTGATATAGTTCATCTCTATTAGAGTCTCTTTCTAATTCGTGCTTGCGCGCAATTTTCAGTTAATCATGCCTCCATGAAGAGCTGTCTGAGGTTGTCCTGCTAAGAGGAATGTTGAAGAGCAAGGGGTACCTAATGCACCAGAAGTGCAACCCGAAGGAGAAGTCACGAATGTTGAGTTCAAGAAAGCGATCTGAATGTTAAGCCAAGTTGTGACTAACAAGGTTGGGCAACAAAGGGGAGATAGACATGAAGTGGCTGATACTTCAAGGATCTGACAATTCTTGAGGATGAATCCTCCAAGTTTCACTGGTTCAAGCACTACTGATGATCCAAAGAACTTTATTGAGGAACTGCAAAAGGTATTTGCGGTAATGCACATTGTTGATGCTGAGCGAGTAGAAGATGCATATCAACTGAAGAATGTTTCTAGGGCTTGGTTTGACCAGTGGAAGAACGGTAGAGCCGAGGGAGCACCACCTGCGAGTTGGGCTTGTTTTCAAGATGCCAAGGTACGAGAGTTTCTCACTTTTAAGCAAGATTCACCAAGTGTTCATGAAAATGGTTTAAAGTTCACCCCAACAGTACCGATATGCTCGGGAGATGGTTGTGGATATAAGAAGCAGGATGAGTCGTTTTGTTGTTGGGTTGTCCTGACTGTCAAGCAAAGACGGCAAGGCAACCATGCTAATTGGGGACATGGATACAACAAGGTTGATGGTCTATGTGCAGCAGGTTGAGGAAGAGAAGTTGAGGGATAGGGAGGAGTTTAGAAACTAGAAGGTAAAGACATGGAATGAGTCCGGGCAGCAGAGAAATAATGTGAACCGGTCTTTTTTCCAACAAAAGCAAAAGGGACCTGCTCCATCATCTGCTAGTGCACCTGCACCCAAAAACAAAGGTGAGTACAATAGTCAGAATTCACAACACTTCAGAGCTAGACCCGCACAGTCTCAGGGTAGTGTGGCACAAGGAGGTAGTTGGGCTCCTGCATATTCTAAGTGTGGTAGAACCCACCCAGGAAATTGTCGCGATGGATCCACAGGTTGTTTCAAGTGTGGACAAGAGGGTCACTTCATAGAAGAGTTCCCTAAGAATCGGCAAGGTAATGGGAATCAGGGAAATAGAGCCCAATCTTCATCAGTTGCTCCACCAGACAGGTCTGCACCTAGAGGAGCTACTTTCGGTACTAGTGGAGGAGCAAACTGCCTTTATGTGATCACTAGTCGTCAAGAGCAAGAGAATTCTCCAAATGTTGTCACTGGTATGATCAAAGTCTTTACTCTTGATATTTATGCTTTGCTAGACCTAGGAGCAAGTTTATCTTTTGTGACTCCTTATGTTGCAAATAATTTTGATGTTCTTCCTGAGAAACTCTGTGAACCCTTTTGTGTTTCTACACCTATTGGGGAGTCTATTCTAGTTGAGCGAGTATATCGTGATTGTGTTATTTACATCAATCACAAGGACACCATGGTTGATTTAGTCGAATTAGACATGGTAGATTTTGATGTCATTCTGGGTATGGACTGGTTTCATGCATGTTATGCCTTAGTTGATTGTAGAACTTGAGTTGTCAAGTTTCAGTTTCCAAATTAATCAGTCTTAGAGTGGATAAGTAGTTCAGCAGTGCCTAAAGGTCATTTTATTTCATACCTTAAGGCAATAAAGTTGGTTTCCAAGGGGTGTGTCTATCACTTAGTCTGAGTTAATGACTCTAGTGTTGAGATACCTCATATTCAGTCAGTTTCTGTAGTGAAAGAGTTTCCAGAAGTCTTTCCAGATGATCTTTCCAGAGTCCCTCATGAGAGATAAATAGACTTCGTTATAGACATTCTTCCATATACTCATCCTATATCTATTCTTCCATATATAATGGCACCATCAGAGTTGAAAGAGCTAAATGAACAGTTGAAAGATCTCGTTGATAAGGGCTTTATTCAACCAAGTGTCTCACCTTGGGGCGCTCCATTTTTATTTGTGAGGAAGAAGGATGGTTCCCTTAGAATGTGTATAGACTATCGCCAATAGAACAAGGTTACCATCAAGAATAAGTATCCTCTTTCGAGAATTGATGATTTTTGGATCAGCTTGAGGGTGCTACTTGTTTCTCTAAGATAGACCTCAGATCAGGCTACCATCAGTTACGAGTAAGGGAATGTGATATTCCAAATACAGCATTCAGGACCCGTTATGGTCATTATGAGTTCTTAGTTATGTCTTTTGGTTTGACCAATGCGCCTGCAAAATTCATGGACCTTATGAATAGAGTATCCAAGCCTTATTTAGATATGTTTGTCATCGTGTTCATTGATGACATACTAATTTATTCAAGGAATGAGGAAGATTATGTTGGTCATCTCAGAATAGTTCTCCAGACTCTAAAAGATAGAGAGTTGTATGCCAAATTCACTAAATGTTAGTTTTGGCTTGAGTCTGTGGCATTCTTAGGCCACATTGTGTTTGGAGAGGGAATTAAAGTTGATACTCAGAAAATAGAGGCAGTACAGAATTGGCCTAGACCCACATCTCCAACTGATATTAGGAGTTTCTTGGGATTGGCTGGATATTATAGAAGGTTCTCATCTATTTCGTCCCCTTTGACCAAGTTAACTCAGAAAATGGTGAAGTTTCAATGGTCTAAAGCTTATGAGAAAAGCTTTCAGGAATTGAAAAAGAGATTGACTAGTGCCCCAATGTTGACCTTACCAGAAGGTACACAAGGCTTTGTTGTTTATTGTGATGCGTCTAGAGTTGGTTTGGGTTGTGTGTTAATGCAGAATGGCAAAATTATAGCTTATACCTCTAGATAGTTGAAAGTTCATGAGAGAAACTACCCAACCCATGATCTAGAGTTGGCTGACGTAGTATTTTCTTTGAAAATATGGCGCCATTAACAAGTTAATGTAGAGCATCAACGGCCCGGTGGTTTGGCTCAAAATATAGAACTTCCAGAATGGAAGTGGGAAATGATTAATATGGATTTGATCACCGATTTACCAAGGTCTCGTAGGCAGCATGATTCTATTTGGGTGATTGTTGATACAATGACAAAATCAGCCCAATTTTTGCCGGTAAAGACTACCCATTCAGCAGAAGATTATGATAAGTTGTATATTCAAGAAGTAGTTAGACTTCATGCGGTTCCGATATCGATTATTTCATATAGAGGTGCACAATTTACTGCACATTTTGGAAGTCATGCCAAAAAGGCTTAGGTTCAAAGGTGAACTTAAGTATGGACTTACATCCTCAGACAAATGGGAAAGCAGAGTGCACTATTTAGACCTTAGAGGATATGTTAAGAGCTTGTGTGATTGGTTTCAAAGGTAATTGGGATGATCACCTACATCTTATTGAATTTGCTTACAATAATAATTACCAGTCTAGCATCCAAATGGGTCCTTATGGAGATTGTTATGGGAGAAATGCATATCTCCTATTGGATGGTTTGAAGTTGGTGAAGCTGGGTTGATAGGACCAGATTTAGTTTATCAAGCTATGGAGAAGGTGAAAGTAATTCAAGAGAAGTTGAAAACGGCGTAGAGTCGTCTGAAATCCTACACTGATGTTAGGAGAATGGAGTTAGAGTTTGAAGTAGATGATTGGGTATACTTGAAAGTTTTACCCATGAAGGGTGTTATGAGATTTGGTAAGAAGGGGAAGCTTAGTCCCCTGTATATTGGCCCTTACAGAATATCCAAAAGGGTTGGTAATGTAGCTTATGAGTTAGAGCTACCACAAGGGTTAGCAGTGGTTCATCCGGTATTTCACATCTCCATGTTGAAGAAATGCATGGGCAATCCTTCATTAATCATACCAACTGAATATATTGGGATCACAGATAGCTTATCTTATCAAGAGATTCTTGTTCAGATTCTAAATCGCCAAGTTCGCAAGTTGAGAACAAAAGAGGTAGCATCAGTCAAAGTTCTTTGGAGGAACCAATTTGTTGAGGAAGCTACTTGGGAAGCTGAGGAAGATATGAAGAAGAGATATCCACATCTCTTTGAACCCAGAGAAATTTCAGATCAAGGTACTAATTCTCTTCTTAGTACTCTATAATTTATATACTTGATGTGTTAGATTTGCTTGTTGGGTGTTTGAACTGAATGGTTGATGTTACACCCTTAGCCTAGTAAGAGTAATCTCATTCGAGGACGAATGTTCCCAAGAGGGAGATATTGTAACACCTCTCTATTTGAAAGGGCTAGAAAGATTTAGAATTGGAAAGAGTCATTTTAGGAAAGAATGAAAAATCTGGAAATTTGTTAAGCTATGTTAAGTTTGAGTTTTGGTCAACTTCAAACGACCATACATCCTATCTAAGGATGAGTTAGGTGTGCTTACAGATACCATAGGAAATATCTTGGAATTATCTTTCCAACACCGCCGAGGTTGCATGATTTGGAGTTTGTATAAGTGAGATATGGTCATTTGAAGTTGGGTTGTCCAAGTAAGGAAAGTGTAAACCAGATTTTGGAAGGGTATTTTAGTCTTTTCCTTATCCAATTATTCTAATTCGTTTTTAGGAGTTTATTTGGGGTCTAATCAGAATTAGATCAGTTTATTAAATTAGAAATTCACGCTAGGTCTTGGAGAAAAGAGAAAAGAGGAGAAAGGAGAAGAAAAGTCAAGATTCGTCAAGAACGTTCAAGTTTGGTTGTGGATTTCGCCAAGGATTCAATCCTGCGAGGTATGTGAGATCACATAGCGTTGGGTTAGTTCACCCACGCGCCAATCATGATTCAATTCAGCGAAGTATATTGATTTGAAAGTAAATCCTATTAGTTCTTGACGTAAATTCGTTTGAATTCTTGTGGGTTGGTGTTGTTGAAGTTTCTTGAGTTTGATTCATGATTTTAGGTGTGTTTTTTATTAGAATCTTACACATATTGATGGTATGGTCGATTCTAAGTGTTTGGGTAAAGAACTATGTTGAAATACGAGGTTTAGAGTTGAAAAATGAAGGAGAAAAGTCGGAGTTCACCTAGGTAGGGTCCTGGGGCGCCGGGGCTCTGAAGTTTGACCTCTGGGGCGCCGCGACAGCTAGAGCGCCCCAAGTCCTTCTTTGAACTTAAGGGTAGGCGCCCCGTCCCTCTCAGAGCGCCAGGGACGCCAGTTCTTCCCATTTCTTCCCCTTCTTTCCGTAATAGTTCCTTAGCAACGTACCTATGTTTCCTAGTTGATTCCAACACTCTAAGGTACGTCTAAACATCATTAAATCATCCATAAACATGAGATAATGAACCTTCAATCCATAAGTCAATTCAAGGAAAGTTAAGAGTCAAGTCAAGAAGTTAAGAATCAAGTCAAGAGAGTTCATGAGAGTTTTTGAAAAGTCTTTTACAAACGTTCTAACTTCATTTTAAGACTTAAGCTTTAAGTTGACTAAAGAGTTATGAGTAAAGTTCATTTCTTCAAAGATTATACGGGAACTAAGTATTCCCAAGAGTTAAAATGTTTTCACATTTGAGCAAGAAAGGAAACACCGATTTTCAAGAGAGCTTTTAAGCTAAGTTTTGAATACTTATAACAAACCAAAGAAAGAGTTTTTTTTTAAAAATAGATGAGCTAAGTACACTTTGGGAGTAGTATTGAGCACCGATATGGGGATGCGAGTTCATAATAACTCAAGTCACCATAAACCTTATAGCCATCATGGGTAGTAAAGGATCATACTTTTTAGATGATTCCTTAGAACTTTTTAGCATAGACTAGTGGATCCACTTAGTGAAGGCGATTTATATGACGACAAAGTATAGGATAGTTCTGGCAGCGTGGGCAAGACGATATATCACCACTTAGGCTCATCATGGTGGTTGTCGGTTAGAGAAACTCCCACAGTATTATATTACTTTATTAAATGAGTAAGTTGACTTGCTATTGCATTTATTTATCATACTGAGTTGCTTTCTACTGTTTAAAAGCTTTCCATTTATTGCATGTGTATTGTTGCTTTATATTGAGTTAAGTTATTTAAGAGTTGAGTAAAGTCAAGGTAAGTGTTCCTTTCAGATTCTTTTCAAGTTTACGTTATGTTTTAGTATTCCCCTCGCATACTCGTACATTCAATGTACTGACGCCATTTAGCCTGCATCATTTTATGATGCAGACACAGGTAATTAGGATCAGTTTCTAGCGCCTCGTTGATCCAGTTAAGCACTCAGAGTCAGTTGGTGAGCCTCCTTGGTTTCTGGAGGGCTTCTTTAATCATTTGCTTAGTACTTTAGTATTAGGATGATCGGGGGTCTTGTCCCGACATCCCTCCTTGTTTTAGAGGCTTCATAGACAGTCAGATGTTAGTTCATTAGTCTTTTCATGTTCATTATCTTATGTTGAGACTTGAGTTTGCCTTATTGGTTAGTTGAATGTTTTTTTTATAAAATTCTAAGTTTTATATGGGTTATCTTTGATAAGTTAAGTCTTCCGCTGAGTAAGTATGTCAGGCCAAGGGTTCGCTTGGGGCAAGCAATGGTTCTCGAGTGCCAGTCCCGCCCAGGGTGTAGGCTCGGGTCGTGAAAATTACAATATCTCCCCCTTGGGACAATTTGTCCTCAAATGAGATTCAAACTGGTTCTAAAAGAGTAGGAGAGGAAATAACAACGCAACCTATAATGCAATGCATACAACCAAGGAGGAACTATCGACTCCAACTTAGGATGTTCTCAAAACATCATAAAAGGGGTGAATCTAACTCTACCAGCTCATTAAGCATGTAATGCACATAAACAAGTAGGAGACATCAACTCTTAGCTAATCATACTCAAATGCATTATAAGGAAGTAGGAACTACATCTAGCAACTCAATATGCATGAAATGTCAAAATTACTAATGTTCAAGGATGAACTACCTTCTCCAAGCTAAAATCATGCTCAACTCAATCCCGTGGAGCTCAAACACAATTCAATCTCAGAAAGCATATCTAAAGCATGTTCATCAATTCATCTCATGAAGTCTATAGGCAACTCATACTCAATGCATAACAACATGAGGAAAATCAAGCATGTAAACTCATTTTCTTTCAAAACACATGTTTTCATGAACATGCATCACATAAGGAAATCATGGAAACACATAAAAACACATGACTCCCAAAACAAGGACAATCCAAGAGGAACTCATTACCTCAAGCTAGAATAAGAGTAGAAGGAAAGAGATGAGGATATCGGGACATCATATCGGCCTAGGCCTCTCAAGTAGCACCCCCAACTAACTGATTCCTCCACAATACTTTCACAGAAGTTATTTCCTTATTTCTCAACTTCTTTACTTTCAGGTTCAAAATCTCAATCAGAACTTTCTCATAAGAAAGACTCCCATCAACTCCCAACCCTTTGATGATACTGAGATTTCAGCTCATTTAGGGATTTGTTTATATAGATTTAGTGTCCTCAAATGCTTAATTTGTACCTTAAACTGATTAAAACCCCCTTGCTTTTTAGGTACATGGATTGTGGAGAAAAGCCAGGACACTAACATGCAAAATGGAACAAAACAAATTGAAGAATTGAAGAAATGAGAGCCTGGTGATCGCCAAGAGCGTTTGGCAAATCGCCGAAAGACCAGTTCCACCGCCTAAAGTTCCAGTATGCCAGCCCTAAGGGAAGAAACCAAATCGGTGACAAGAAGGAGTAGTCGGTGAATCACTGAGTAGTTTTGCGGTGCAGTGATAGATCGCCTAAAGTTACAGAACCCAAGGATGTTGAATAACAAGGCAAAAAGGCGATGGAAGAGATCAAAGGGCGGCTCGCCAAGAGGTTTAGCGAGCCCGAGTTACTTCACCGATTGACCATTTGTAGCACATTTTTGGTGACTATAAATACGTTTTTGAACATTTAGTTTAGGATCTATCTTATCATCTTTTGAGAAATTGGAAGGGGGTCTTTGAGATTCATCAAATTGGAGCATTGTAAAGACTAAATCACTCTTACCCAGTTGATGGATAATTAATTTGGTAACTATTTTTACCTTTTTATAATGTCTAGCTAAAACCCCAAATTTTTGGGTTGTGATCATGTGATGATGGGCTAATTTAGCTTATGGGTATCGCTAATGGTTAGTTTAAATGCTATTTAAAAGTGAGTTCAATCATTAACTGCGGTTTAATTTAAGAATTATAGTTGCAAATGCAGTTTTTTGTTTGTGTTCTTGTCTTGCTCGAGAGAGAGGTTTTTGAACAAAGGTTTTTGATTGATGGTTTGTGGGTATTGGGTTGACCTGCTCGAGAAATCACTTGATTCAGGGTAATTGTTCGAGAGAAAATTACCTCCCTTATAGCCTAGCCTACTCACTTTTCATGACCCTAGCCTACACCCTGGACGTGGCCGGCACTCAAGAACAATTGTTGGTCCCCAAGCGAATCCTCATCATGGCTGACTACAAGCGGAAGACTAACTCAAGCATACAAAGCTTAAAACCTGAATAAAATTCATGAAACTGTACAAAGCTTTTAACTCAAATGAAAAACTCTGAATAAAATAATATATTCAACTCGCTATAAAATAGGCAACTTAAGTCTTTAAAACATTTAACAAAATAAATGATACAGACTTCTCAAACTCTACTGTCTATCTATGAAGCCTCTAAATGACAAAGATAGAAGTTGGGACAAGACCCATGACATCCTAACAACTGATATAACTGAAAGGTAAATGAAATCATTCGAAAGCAAGGAGGCTCACCATAGCTAACTCGAACTCCATGTGGTATCAACGAAGCTCTTATTGATAACCCTAAATACTTGTATCTACATCATGAAAGGATGCAGGACAAATAGCTCAGTACGTGCAATGTACAAGCATGTAAGGGGAATTCTAAAGCATAACATAAGCTTGAACTTGATAAAAAGAAACATACTTACCTCTTCTCAACTCAACTCAACTCAAGAAAATAAGATAACTCAACTCAAAGATTAGATACTCAACTCAAAGATATGATACTCGACTCTGGGTACTCAACTCTGGATACTCAACTTTGGATACTCAACTCAATATAAAGCAACAATACACAGGCAATATAATGAACGCTTTTAAAACAGTGGAAAAAAACTTAGTTCGTTAAAGAAAATGCAATAACAAACTCAACTTTACTCATATAATAAAGTAATATAATTTCTGTGGGAGTTTCTCTAACCGACAACCACCACTATGAGCCTAAGTGATGATACAACGTCTTGCCCACGCTGCCAGAACTGTCCTATACTTTGCCGTCATATAGAACACCTTAACTAAGTGTATCCACTAGTATATGCTAAAAATCACTTAGGAATCATCTAAAAAGTATGATCCTTTCTACCCATGATGGCTACATGGTTTATGGAGACGTGAGTTATCTGAACTCAAACTCGTCCCCATATCGGTGCTCAATACTACTCCTAAAATACTTAGCTCATATGTTTAAAAACATAACTTTTTCTTTGATTTGAGATAATTACTCAAAAATCTTTCTCTTAAAAGAGATGGTACTCAAACTGCTCAAAACTCTTTTGGAAATCTCAGTTTCCTCTCATCTTAAATGTGAAAACATTTACTCTTGGGAATACTTAGTTCCCATATATCATTTTAAAGAAAATGAACTTTAGTCTTACTCTTTACTCAACTCAAAGCTTAAGTCTTAAAACAAAGTTAAAACGTTTGTAAAAGACTTCTTAAAATATGGTTCATGCCGAATTATAGACGTGAACGACTCAATGCAAGGTTTTCAATAACCATAGATATAACTCAATACTTGGAACTCAAGAACTTAAATGATACTACTCATTTCAAGAATACTCAAATCAGAGGGTTCATGTAGAATGATGAGCATGAACTACTCAACTCAAGGACTCAAAGATACTTCTCATCTCAAGACTGTTCGACTTATAAGGTTCATGCAGAATTATGGGCATGACCTACTCAACTCAAGGGCTTCATGGGTAACATGTAATAGTCCCATGATTAGGAATATAATCTCTAAAAAGTTAGGAACTCGATACTTAAGACTTAGAAGTTGAAAATACTACTCCTCTCAAAGATACTCAACTTATGGAGTTCATGCAGATTTTATATGCATGAACAACTCAAATCGAGGGTCTAAAGAACATTATGGAGCTTATGTATACGACTCTTCTCATTCTCATGCTTACTTAATCTAAACTTAACTCAAATCGATGATGGATCTCAAAGAATTCACAATTGAACTCAAAGGCTTCCTTGAACTCTACTCGTGATTTATGAATTCAAGGGTTATGGTTCATGTTATGAAGGATCTCATGATGACAAAGTAGATTCGTGAATACATTCTCATACTCACTTACTCGAGTCTTGAAACAAGTTACTAGAAGTTGTAGAAGACTCCACAAAAGGACTGACGGGACTTTCTTACAATGTTCGAAAGAATTCTCAAAACCTAACTCTTAAATCTACCTTGAATTTGAATTATGAATTCAAGGTTATGATTCATGTTATGAATTATTTCTAGGTGTTTAGAAATAGTTTAGAGTGTTTAGAATCAAAGGGGGAGTAAAGGTACCCCTTTAAAGAACTCAAACGGACGAAACGATGAAGAACGGGTGGGGCCAGGCGACCCTGGCGCTCTGAGTGGAGCGTGGCGCCAGCCTCTAAACTTCATAGAAGTGGTTGGGGCACTCTGGCTGGCGTGGGGCGCTAGGCCCCAACCCAGAAAACTTCGACGACTTTCTTTACTAGTTTTCTCACCCTAACTCACCTAAAATTGAACGATTTCTTCCCCAATCACTTGGATTCGATTACTTAACATAATTAAACTCTAATATAATCAAAATAATACTCAAATAACTAAATTTCATCTCAATAAATCATCAAAACCCCAACACAACAAGATTTAGAATGAACTTCAAGAACGAAATTTCGCTGAAAATAATATGATTGGCATGTGGGTGAACTAACCCAATACTATGGAAGCTTACATACCTCTTAGGTATTAAAACCATGGAAAAAATCCGCAACAAAATGCAAGAATCTCGACGAACGCTTTCATCCTCTCCTCTTTTCTCTTCTTTTCTCTTCTTTTCTCTTCTTGAACTCTCAACTAAAACCCTAGGCGTATATTAGGATTATAAAATTAAACCTAATAGGATTGACCCTTAAAACCTTACTAAAAATGAATTAAATCTGATTTGATAAGGAAAAGATCAAAATACCCCTTACTAATTTCGGGTAACTTTCCTTCACTGGACAACTCAACTTCAAAATGGCATATCTCACTCATCCGAACTCGAAATTTATCAAACTTGGCGGCGTTGGAAAGATAATTCAAATAAATTTCATTATCTATCTTGTATACCATATAAATCATCTTGTTCTAAAAGTTATGGTCGTTTGAAGTTGATTCAAAACTCATAACTTAAGCAAAATTTGCAAAATTTCAGATTTTGCTATTTCCAATTTACTTCTTTTTTGGAACTCAAGGGGCTACACCTAGTGACCTCAACACTTAAGAAATTTTTAATTCCTTGGTAAAATTACACTCACTACAAAGAACGGTTCGAGTCTTAGTTCAATTTTTTTTTTGGGGTGTTACATCACTAATATCTACCTATTTACTAATAGTTGCAATTACCCATATGTCTATATTTGCCTATAATCGATCACATCCCATGAACCCGTCTCCTTATTATTAATTCCTCGTGTTGTGACTGTTTGTAGTTAATAACTAAAACCAAAACCCCACATTTGACATTCGTGTCACCCCTTAATTTGAATGATGTCTTTATTCGATAACTTTTATCCCTATGGCTGATTTGACCGCATTTATACTTCCCAATTGAATTTGAAACACGTACCGCTCTCTGTGGAATTCGACCCCAACTCATTTAGTTGAGTTTTATACTGATTTACGATCGTTGAACACTAGAATTGGATGAGGAGTGCTTGATATTCGTTAAAATTACCCTTCTAGGGGAACCATGGATGTAGGATCTCCAACACACTTCTTAAGCATAGAGACATGGAAAACGGGATGCACTATTGCCAACTCATTCAGCAAGTCTAACTCAAAAGCAACCTTACCAACACGTCTAAAAACATGATATGGGCCTACATATCGGGGATAAGCTTCCCCTTCTTACCAAACCTCAGTACACCCTTCATGGGTGAGATTTTGAAGTAAACCCAATCATTAACCTCAAACTCTATATCCCTTCTTCTCACATCGGCATCGGACTTTGGCCGAATTTGAGTCGTTTTCAACTTTTCCCTTATAAGCCAAACTTTCTACATGGAATTTTGTACCAATTCAGGACCTATTAGGGAAACTTCACGCACCTCAAACCAACCTATAGGATACCTACACCTCCTACCATAGAAGGCCTCAAATGGAGCCATACCAATACTCGACTGATAAATGTTATTGTAAGAAAACACTATTAATGGAAAATGGTCATCCCAATTGCCCTTAAAATCGATCACACAAGCCCTTAACATATCTTCAAATGTTTGTCTCGTACGCTCCGCTTGCCCATCGGTTTGGGGATGAAAAGTCGTGCTAAGCTTAACCTTAGTGCCAAGACCTTTTTGGAATGACTTCCAAAACTTAGAAGTGAATTGGGTACCACGATTCGAAATAATGGACAAAGGTACTCCATGCAACCTTACCATTTCTCTCAAGTACAACTTGGCATAGTCCTCCACCGAATAGGAAACCTTGACAGGAAGGAAATGATCCAATTTCATCATTCGATCTACTATCACTCAAATAGAGTCATGTTGTCGCCGGGTACAGATATTCGAGCTCAACTTGAATCAACTGCTACACATTGGTCGATACTCTTGTATCGATCATTGCTCATATCTGCAACAAGTTAATTATGTTAACTTCTAAGACACCTTTGATTGGATTTACGTGGATATTCCAATTAACTCCTTTAGTCCCTCAGATATATAGGTCTACCGTGTCATCTTGGAAGAGCAGAGTGATGCAGGACATGTCACATTGTCGGAGAACCCCTATGGTGATACTTGGATTTGGGCATGGTGTATAATAGTTTATGTTGATATTCATAGTTCCCATCAAGAGAGGTTCTAAAGATTCATCAATTTCATTGACATTGAGTTCAATAGCACCTCTAACAACTTTTTAGCAAGTGGTTTAACCCACTTTTGATACTCCACGACTTGATACCTATAAACCAGTGACAAAGTCAGGAATTTCATTAAGAGCATACGAGATTTAATGGCAAGGTAATTTAATGTCAAAATAAATAATTTCACTAAGAGTGTTTTCATAGTCCATCAAAGACAACATTTTTACCCCTCAAAGGTAGTAACAAGATCTGCGTACATCCTATCCTCTTCATACCCTACTTGTGGAATTATACTAGATGTATTATTGTAAAATGAATAGAAAAAATTCCTATATATGCAATATAATTCTGATTTAAGTTATAATCACCTTTATAAAATTTAGAGATAATGGTCAAAAACACGAGTGAAGTAACAGATTTTTGCAAGTCTCCTATCTGACTGTCATCAACTAACTATCAAATCACATCTCAAAATTAATGAGTCAGTTTCCATTTGGACAAAATTTTAAGCCTTATTAACTTGTGACACAACTTTTTGTGATTGTATTGAGACACTTGGTGTAGTAAGTTACGAGGTTTGTTTCGATAAATAGCTAACTATAGTTTAGATATAAAACGAAAACACCTTACGGTTAAATATATGAAACTCATGAAAAAAGTAATACTACAAGTATGTTTTTTACTTACTCAAGAATATGTGACCTATAAATTACACAGAACAAAAAACCCAAAAGTTACCTTGTTTGAGGAGGCCAAAGATTGCTATCATTTTGTGGATTACAACCATATTTTATACTATCCCTCCACTCTAAAACTACTTCATTTTTCTCACCAATAGCACTCCAAAACATCAACACATATTCACCAGCACTATAATTTTCTTTACAATACTTAACTTTTTCTTCAGCTGGAAATTCAAAGAACTTGTGTGATGCATCTTTTAAATCTTAAAACACTTCAATTGGGATCCCATGATTGATGAAATGGAATCAACTCCACTTGCTTGCTGCTTCTTGAATTAATTTTTCAATATTTAAATCATAAAATTTTGATAAATCAATTGTTGGGATTGATTCTTGATTGTCAATATGGGATTTGTGTAGTCTGTGTTCTTTTGGTTGAATACATTGATTTGGGATAATATCAAGGCTTATGTCAACTAGACCTTTTATTCCATTTTCTTTCTTGATTACAAAATAAACTATGTCATCATTTGGTTCAAATTTTGATGAAGTCATTTGTGTGTTGAATCTTGATGAGTGTGTACTAATGGAATAAGGAAATTTTGAGTTTTTTTATGGTGGATTTGAGATGGTTGTGTGTGGGGGAGGGAGGGAGGGGAGAAGGGGGTTGTCTAAGAAATGATGGAATAAGGAGATTTGGAGGTTTTATGGTGGGTTTGAGAGGGGAGGGGTGTTAGGGTTTTGCCCAGATTTTCTTATCTTGTTTGAAGTTTATTTTTCTATTGAAGAAAAGTCAAAGTATGACCATAAATGCTTGTACTCTATTCTATCCATAAAAAAATATTAGTAAAAATAGTACTACTATAATTTAATTTATTATTTTACTTTTAATATTATAATTCTATAACTATAAACTATTATGACAATTGAGAATATTTGATGGGGACATATATAAAATGTTTATTATTTTTTATTTTTTTGAGTAAATAGGAGAAGGCTTTTAATAGTCATAATAGCAGTACTACTTCAATCTTTTAGAAGAAAAATTTTATATGCTTGAGTGCATATCCCTATAAATTACTAAATATTCATCATGTTTGTGTTCTTTGTTTGCTAGAAAATTGATACATAAATTAACCTCTCTCCAAACGTGTTAGATAGGGTCACATGTGAAATTATTAAATTTCAACTATTTCAAATGCTCAAAATTCAAGAAATGTGAAATTATACACTTATTTATACTGGTTAAAAAGTCGGAAACTACTTTCTACAACATATCAACACAGTCTTTTAATGAGTTGAGCTAGTAAATAAATGGGGCGATGATCAGTCCAAACTTTGATGGATTTGACGAATCATATTTTCATGAATGAGTTTTTTTTTATTAGGGTGAATTTTTGCAGAATTTACGTAGTATTTGATAATCAAAACTCTACATGTGATACCAGTTTTCGTCATTGAGGGACAACCTCTAACAATCTTTGATGATTGATGGGTTTTGTCACCCTATATTTGATACCATTCTTAGGAGTGAAAGTAAATTCATTCTAAACTTGAAATCTATAGTTAATGATTGAGATAGTTACTACCGGTCACGATCTTAGAATATGATAAGCATAATTTAAGTAGGTTTTTTCCCCTTATTTTTTGTATTCAGTATCCTATTTAAAACTGAATGCAAATACATCTCTAAACTCGAGATCTTTAATTGATAGCGGAGATAATTACTACCCATCATGAGTACCTATTTTTTCTTATTCTATATTCGGTGTATGCTTTTAACAAAGACCATTTTCAAATTACAGAGTTCCAGTTTAAAATTATCACAGTGTTACACAGTCGTGATTAGAAGAATAAACTTATAATATTATAAAGAAAAAAATATGGGGTAAAGTTATTATAAATAAAAAGTAGGATAAATGGTAAAATAAGATTATTAAATGATTAGAACAAAACAAAATAATGACACAATCATACCAACTCACTGGTTATGTAAAGAGAGATTTTTTCTCATTACATCATAACAAATTTGACAATACAATAACATTCACATAACAAGAAATTTGTAGATTAAAATATCAATTTTTTACAAAATTTAGTGATGCTTTACCAGAAAGCCTCTTACGGTAGAAATAATCCCAATAATCAGAATACAAGACATGTTTGTACAGTGGTTTTTCTCCATCTTTCAGTATTTGTGGAAATGGACCAATGACATTGTCAAGGCTAGCTTTCACAAATAGCGGTACGGATATTTGAGCCCTGCTCGAATCAACTGCTACACAATGCTCGATACTCTTGTATCGATCATTGCTCATGATCTGCAACAAGTCACCTATGTTAACCGTTAAGGCGCCTTTGATTGGATTTACGTGGATCCAATTATATCCATTAGTCCCTCGGACATATAGAACTCTCATGTCGTCCTAGAATAGTAGAGTGATGCAGGATAAGGCGCAATGTCGGCGAGCCCTTATGGTGATACTTGGATTTGGGCATGGTGGATAATAGTTTATTGTTAATATACATAGTTCCCATCAAGAGAGGTTCTAAAGATTCATCAATTTCATTGACATTGAGACTCATCAATAGCACCTCTAACAATTTTTTAGCAAGTGGTTAATCCCACTTTTGATACTCCAAGACTTGGTACCTATAAATCAGTGACAAAGTCAGAAATTTCATTTAGAGTGTATGAAATTTAATGGCAAGGTAATTTAATGTCAAAGTAAAGAGTTTCACTAAGAGTGTTTCTATAGTCCATTAGAGACAACATTTTTACCCCACAAAAATAGAAATAAGATATGCGTACATCATATCCTCTCCATACCCTACTTGTGAAATTATACTAGATATATTATTGTAAAACAGATAGAAAAAATTCCTTCATATGCAATATAATTCTGATTTAAGTTATATACCCCTTTATAAAATTTAGAGTTAATGGTCAAAAATACACGTGAAGTAACAGATTTTTGCAAGTCTCCTATCTGACTATCATCAACTAACTATCAAATCACATCTAAAAATTAATGAGTCACTTGCCATTTGGATGAAATTTTAAGCCTAATTAACTTGTGACACAGCCTTTTGTGATTGTATTGAGACACTTGGTTTAGTAAGTTTCGAGGTTTGTTTTCATAAATAACTAATCATAGTTTAGATAGAAAACGCAAGCACCTTAGGGTTAAAGATATGAAACTCATGAAAAAAGTAATACTACAAGTATGTTTTTTACTTACACAAAAACATGTGACCTATAAATTATACATAACAGAAAGCACAAAAAGTTACCTTGTTTGAGGAGGCCAAAGATTGCTATCATTTTGTGGATTACTACCATGTTTTATACCCTCATTCTCATACTCATATACTCAAGACTTAGTTCAAATCTTTAGGCAATTGCAAAAGGATTCTCAAACTTGACTAAAGGACCTCTTGAACTTTCCTCTTAACTTTACTTTAAATTGAAATGTAAATTAAGTGATGTGATTAGGATATGCATGATCTCTCAAGGATTAATGAAGATTTTAAGAGTGGATATCAAGAATAGAACTCTGGTACAATGCGAGGGAACACACACCGAAAGAAGGACGGAAGGGTAAGGGACTTGACGACCCTAGTGCACTGAGTGGCGCGGGGCTCCAGTCCCAAAACTACTGAACATTGTTTGGTGCGCACTGAGTGGCGCACCACGCCAGGCCCAAAACTACTAGGTTGTAGTTCTGGCGCAGTGGTGGTGTGCCGCCCCACACCCGTGCCGAGAAATCTAACGAATTTTCTTGCTCAAATTCAAGGCCTAACTCATCTATAATCGAATTATTTCCTCCAAACTTCTTTTGATTCATAAACCCAATAACAAATCAACAAAATCCAACCCAAAATCCATCAAGAACAACACTCATTAGCAAGACCCTCACCTCAAGAACTCAAAACTTCCATTGATAAGGAATGAGGTTAAAACTCAAGAACTTCTCAAGAAACTCAATCATTCAGCTTCAAAAATGAACTCGTGGATAAAAATTACATGATTGGCGTGAGGGAGAACAAATCCAATGCTATGTGAGCTTACATATCTCGAAAGAACCCTTATTTTTGGCGAAATTTCTCAATCCTTGAATGAACGCTTGAAACCTCTTCTTTTTCTCCTCTTGAAATTCTATTCTCAACCCTAAGAATTAAAGAATGTGGAAATAATGGTCAAAATCATATTAGACCCTTATTTGGGTGAGAAAACCGTTGTAGGCCTAGTGGGGTAAGGAAAAGACCAAAATACCCCCTTTTCCAAATGGATGGAAAGCCTTAATCGGAGAGACTTCACTCAAATTGTCATAACTTCTTACTCGAAGCTTGAATTTTTCAAATGTGGTGGCGTTGAAAAGAGGACTCAAAGGCCTTCGATTTGATACCCCATGAGCCAACTAAATCTTTATGTACTAAAAGATATGATAATTTGAAGTTGACCCAAAACTAACAACATACCGAAGTTCAAGGTGTTACATAGGTAATTAAATATTAGGTTTATTGTATTATATGAATTTCATCACAGTTATGTTAATGGGAAGAATTGAGACTAAATCCTAGCCATGAATTTTATAGAATATGAGACTTGATATATTAGTTAGTATTAAAATTTAGAACATTAATTATAGATTTGAATGAGCTTTTGAGTCAAGGCTAGATATATGGTAATATGGGTGTCTACGGACTCATTTGCTTATGCATATTATATACTTGATAGATTGGAAATATTTTGAGGCATTAAGAAAAGAAAAACATTGGGGAACTACCTTGCTTGCCTTCGGTTCTTCGGTTGAAGTAGGTTATGGTTTATTCAATATGATAGAAAGACTCTTCATAGTGATTGATAGTTATTGAGTGATATTTTGAAATTTTCTATGTACTTGATTGTTGTGGTTTGGATAATTTATGTGTTTTTGTGATTGTTATGTAATCCCAAGACCGTGAAATCCATAATCTTGAACTTTTTCTATTAAAGTGTTGTCTTGAATAAAGAAGGCTTGATGAAATATTGTTAAGGAAGTGGAAAGAGATAATAAAGAATGATAATTACTTAACTATATGGTTGGATCGGGGTGCCACGATCCAGCACGATATATTTAGATCGGGTGTCACGAGCAGACACGATATATTTAGATCAGGTGCCACGAGCCAACAAGGTATTATTGGATCAGGTTTCACGTTCTGACATGGTAATATTGGATCGGATGTAATGTTTCGACACGATATTATTAAATCCTTTCTTCCCCATAGCGACTAGGGATCAAAAAGCAAAACTTTTGATGACTTATTAAGGGAAAGACAAAGTAAGAGCATGCTATTAGAGACGTTGCAACATAATTGGGTGTCACATTCCGGCACGGTATTATTAAAAGAAAACATATTAAAACAACTTAATGTACTCAATCTCAAAGAACTCATTTCCCAAATAAGTGTGGTGTGGAGGCATGAGTCCTTGTGTGTGTGTTTTATATTGTGACAAATTATGTACTTGCTTCAGTGTTGTTGTCACTTGTTTATGTTGTTTGTTGTTTGCCACCTGCTAAGTGCTATATCTGATTTTATACTATTACTTATTGTATATTAGTTTCTATTTTGGGTCGGCCGATGATATATACTCAGTACATGTTGCCATGTAATGACCCCTACTTGTGTTTTCTTGATTTTCCTTTTGTGGAGTGCAGCGAGTGTACCGGTTTCAAAGTGAACTATTCATTTCTAGCTTGGCTCTAAAAAGTTTCCAGCACATCAGGTTTCAAGGTGAACTATTCATTTCTAGCTCGTGTTGGATTCTCTCGGTGACGTGATGACCTTAGTTTTTGATACAAACTACTTTATTTATTTATTTTGGTGATTTTGATATTCTTAGACTTAGTATTTGGGGTTTAGATTTCCTTGATGTGATGGCTTTCAGGTTTTGGGAAAGGATATTTAATAGACTTTAGTGGATTTGTGTTTCTTACATTAATAAGATTTGAGATTCTGCATTATGATTTGTATTTCGTAAGTTGAACAATAACTACAAGTTGGGGTTGATTTTGTTGGTTCACCACCTAGGAGGTTAAGTGTGGGTGCCACTCATGACTCATTTTGGGTCGTGAGAGATTATTATCAGTCGAAAACAGTAGCTAATTTTCGATGTGTGTGTATTATTCAGAATGCAAACTGGAATGAAAAGACAATATTAAAATTCAACCTAAGAAGAATTCTCAACTTAAGAATGTAATTAGCTTACAGGTATTTCCCTCTATTAGAGTTAGGGCCTATTTGGAAGGCCACTTTGGTAATGGGATTTAGTGTAATTGGATGTACTTACAATGTTTGTCCTATTTGGTTGGCCATGTAATTACCTAGTCAGCAAGTAATTTGGTGTGATTGTGATGAGTCCACAAATTTCACTCATTTAGGGCTATACTTTGATAGAATTAGTGTCCTCAAATGCATATTTTGTCTTAATATCTGATGAAAACCTTTGAGTTTCAGGTATTTGGAGTTTGAGGGAAAGCATGGACACTACTTAGCAAAAAGGAACAAAGGCAGTTGAAAAGAACGAAGAAATGAAGATCTGTGGATCACCGAACCCATTAGGCGAATCGCCAAAAGATCTTAGTCTCGCCTTTTGCTCCAGTATGTTGAGCCCTTAAGGAAAAGATCAAATCGGCGATGAAAATAAGCAGTCGGCATATCGCCGAGCAGTTCTATAAAGCAGTACTATGTCGCCCAATGATCCAAAACACGACGATGTTGAAGGCTAAAGCAAGACGGCGATGAACTACACCAAAGAGCGAATCGCCGAGTTGATCGACAATTTTGACTAATATCGTTGAGTGATCCGTTGCACACAGATTTTTGAAAATTATAAATACCCATTGAGAATTATTATTTTAGAATCAAATTTTTAGCCTTGACCAGTAATTTTTCAGACTTGGCTTCTATTTTTGAGATCTAAACGTGGAGAGGGTTTTGAAGGACTTGGAGGTTCAAAGGGTTTCAACTCCAATATTTTGGACTTGGGTCTTGTGGATCCTTCACTCTAGACTTGTTTTGAGACTTAAATCTTCATACCCATTTGAATGTTAACTCATTTTGGTATAAATTTCTATCTCTTTAGCATGTCTAGCTAAAACCCCAATTCTTGGGGTGTGATTTTGTGAATATGGGTTAGATTAGTTGTTGGGTCTTTCTTGTTGGTGGTTTATTTGTTGTTTTTATGTGATTTCATTTAGTAGTTGTGGTGGAACTTAATGAAATTGTAGTTGCAAATGCGATTTCACCTTTGTGTTTTTGACCTGCTCGAGAGAGATGACGTAAAACTAAAACTACTAAATTGATGGCCAGTGCGAGTGGGTCGACATGAGGTTCAACTCGAGAGAGTAAACCCTATTCCTATGTCCACACACTCAGATCGAGAGAGTGAGTGGGTTAAGGTGGAGGTTGTTCTTCATGCGGGAAGTGGGTGTCCGAGAGGAACCCGCTTGAAACGGGGTAAGTTACTCGAGAGAGAGCTTATCCCCTTTAAAGACTAGCCTAGTCACAAATATTCAATGAATTCACTACCAAAAGAATGTACCCAATGATTTAGTCTATACCGTATTCCTATCACATCCCAAGAATCCCGTCTCCATATTAGTATCTTTCTTTATTTTCACTGTTTTTGCTTACTTCTGAAAACCTCCATTGTTAATTGACATTTTTGTGTCACCCCTTTATTTAATATGTTTTTATTCGACAATGTTTTTAGCTATGACTAATTAGAACTAAATTTTATTTTTCTATTAATTCTCAAAAACCACTCCCTGTGGGAACGATCCCAACCCTTGGTTGGGTTATTATACTATTGTACGATCGTAGACACTTGCATTGGAAGTTGTGTCTTGATTAGGCAAACATCAAAATGGTGCCGCTGTCGGGGAGTGGTGCTATTTGAAAAAATTTAGTTTAGTAGAATTTTTGTTCTTCTTAATTGTGGTTTACTTACTTCATCTTCAGTTTCATTTCGCGTGTTTGTGCTTACAATAGGAAAGATGAACATGCATGAGGAAGAAATTAATAATGAAAGTCAAGCTGGTCATCGAGATGGTATAGACGATGTAAATAGTATCTATAAACCGGATCAGTCGAGAGGAATTGGTGCAATTTACATCCCTCAAACTCATGAGAATGCGATGTTTGAAGTCACTAGCACAACTCTTCATCTTCTCCAAGCAAGTGGTTAACTGAGTTAGAAAAAAAATTCCAGCGCATCATGGGAGGAGCTGGTCATAGCATTCAACACAAGATTCTTTCCTCCATAAAAAATGATGAAGCTTAGAGACGAAATTCAAGGGTTCAAACAAAGAGAAGGGGAACCACTCAATGAAGCATGGCTGAGATTCAAGAGGATCTTACTTAAATGCCCAACTCATGGGCTACCAACCGATTTGTTGCTCCAATATTTCTACCGGAGCCTTGATTCGGTTAATAAAGGAGCGGCTGATCAGTTGGTACGAGGAGGATTAATGTTACAAACATTTGAGGTGACTTCATTTCTTCTAAACGACATGACTAGAATAAGTCAAGCGTGGTATACAAAAGATGATCATGTTTCCACATTCCACTTTAGACTAACACAAGAGCAATTGGATAAAGAGAAAGAAAATGATGAAAACATCAATAAGATGTTGACTCAGATGGAAGTTACATAGGAGCATATGAAGGGAACCTGTGGAGTGTTAAAAGTTGAGGAGGGTTCATCCCCAAGCTATTCAAAGCCTGGGGAGAATCAAGGTTGGAATTCCAAAAGAGTTGAGGAGGATTTCTACCCACGCTATTGGCAGTGAGGTGGAAATCAAGGTTGGAACCATTATAAAGAAGGGGAGCAAAGGAAATGTTATCAAGATTTACCTAAGCAGAGTGATTATTGGCGAAAAGAGGATGAATACAAAGAGAATGGCACTTACTCAAGTGAGAGCCCAAAATCAAAGGGGAGTACAAGTGGTCCCCGTGTGAATGATTTACTTTCACGCGTCCTTGACAAAGTTGAAGGATTGGACGATTTATTGAAAGGAATGAAGGAAAATTTATCATCCTTGAACAATAAAGTGAACTCACACGCAGATGCAATCAAGATCCTTGAGGGACAATTAGTTTACTTACAATACAATTGAAACAAAAAATGGAAACGGATGAATAAGATAGGGGGCTGGTCGTTGTCACTCAGAGTGGAAAAGAAGTAAAAGGTGATATGATGAGAAATGAGGAAATTCACTTACTAAGTGCAAGCAATGATGTGGAGGCCGAAGATATAACCATCCCACAAGACATCATAAAGGAACCGCAAATTAATGTGGAGACACACAAACCATAGCTAAACAACAAGCAGCCTCTACCGAAGATACCTCTTCCATTTCCTCAACGCCTCAAAAAGAAGAATGAGGATGAAAGGTTCAATAAGTTTCTATCGGTATTCAAAACCTTATCGATTAATCTACCTCTCGTTGAAGCATTATTATAAATGTCGGGTTACGCCAAATTCATGAAGGAGTTAGTCACAAGAAAGATGAGCTTGGATTTTGAGATGATCGGAGTCTCTCACAGTTGTAGTGCGACTATGTCAAATGAGTTTATCGAAAATAAAGATGATCCGGGGGCATTCACCATACCGTGCACCATAGGCATGCTCAAGTTCGCAAAAACCTTATGTGATCTGGGAGCAAGTATCAATCTGATGTTGTATGCTATTTATAAACAACTAAGGTTGGGTGAACCACAGGCTACAACAATGAGACTCCTGATGGCTGACAGTTCGATCAAACATCCAGTAAGGATACTTTATGACATTATTGTTAAGGTTGACATATTTATTTTTCCTGCCGATTTTGTCATACTCGATTGTGACATAGATGCCGAAATTCCTATAATCTTGGGAAGACCATTCTTTGCAACTGGGAGAGCGCTGGTGGATGTCAAAAATGGAGAATTGAAATTTTGAGTCAACAATGATGAAGTCACCTTTGACGTGTGCAAATCAATGAAACACTAGAGTGACATTCATGCAATCTCAGCTGATGATGTGACTGACGAGGTTGTGGCCAGTGTGAGCCATTTAATGTGTAGCAAAGAACCCCTTGAAGTTGTGTGGGCTAACGATGAAGAGTTCGAGGTTCAGGTTCAAGATGAAGCGGTAGCCGCATTTTCAAGTAAAGGGGAATTCACAAAGACTCCAATGAAATTGAACATCGACTTAAAAAATCAAGAGATACCTCCTGCCAAACCGTCAATCGAAGAACCACCAAGTCTCGAACTTAAGGTATTACCTTCGCATCTCCAATACGCTTTCTTAGGAGTAAATAACACCTTGACAGTGATTATTGCGGCTGACTTACTTGATTGGCAAGTAAAATTGCTCCTTGAAGTTCTAAAAAGGTATATAAAAGCCATCGGTTGGACGATCGCTGATATAGTAGGGATTCCTCCAGGCATTTGCACACATAAAATTCAACTTGACAGTGATTGTAAATCGAGTGTTGAACATCAGCGAATATTAAACCCACCAATGCAATAGGTAGTGAAAGAAGAGATAATAAAATGGTTGGACACAGAAGTAATCTACCCGATTGAGGATAGCAAATGGGCCAGTCTGGTGTAGTGTGTACCGAAAAAAGGAGGGGTCACGGTTGTCCCTATGAAAAGAGAGAGCTTGTATCTTTATGACCGGTGACAAGATAGAGAGTTTGCATGGACTATTGGAAGTTAAACTCATGGACTGAAAGGGATCATTTCCCCATGTCCTTTATGGATCAAATGCTCGACCGACTATCCGAGAGAGAATGGCATAGCTTGTTGGATGGGTACTCAGGTTATAACCAAATCTCCATTGCTCCGGAAGATCAACAGAGAAAAACCTTCACATGTCCATATGGTGCTTTCGCCTTCAAACGAATGTCATTCGGATTATGTAATGCCCTAGCTACATATCAACGTTGCATGTTATCCATCTTTGCTGACATGGTGGAAGACTCAATGGAAGTCTTTATGGATGATTTCTCAGTCATGGGTGACTCATTTGCAATATGCTTAAAGTACTTGGGACAAGTGCTTCAAAGATGTGTCGAAACCAATTTAGTCTTAAATTGGGAAAAGTATCATTTCATGGTTAAGGAAGGAATTGTGCTTGGTCACAAAGTATCACAACAAGGGATGGAAGTGAACAAAGCAAAAATCAAAGTAATCGAGAAATTACCACCTCCAATTTCCGTAAACGGAGTTCGAAGTTTTCATGGACACGCTGGATTTATAGGAGGTTCATCAAAGACTTCTCAAAGATTGCACTTCCTTTATCCAAACTTTTGGAAAAAGAGGTAACATTCAACTTTGATGATGCTTGTATGGCAACTTTCAAATGCCTGAAAGATAAGATAATTTCCACCCCAATCATCATTAGTCATGATTGTTCAGAGCCATTTGAAGTAATGTGTGATACAAGCAGCATGGCATTGGGTGTAGTGTTGGGTCAGAAATGAAACAAACTTTTTCATCCCATTTACTATGCAAGCAAAATGTTAAATAGTGCTCAACGTAACTACACAGTCACCGAGCAAGAGTTACTTGTTGTGGTCTATGCATTTGAGAAGTTTCGTGCATACTTGCTAGGTACTAAGGTGATTATTCACATTGATCACGCTGCTTTGCATTATCTAATGGCAAAGAAAGACGCAAAACCCAGACTGATCAGGTGGGTGCTTTTATTGCAAGAATTCAATTTTGAGGTTAAGGATAAAAGGGGTTGTGAAAATCAAGTGGTTGATCACTTATCAAGATCGGAAGGCAGGAATAAAGACGAGCCAGAGATCGACATAAAGGATGTTTTTCCCGACGAGCAGATATTCATAGTGAACCTCACACAACCCCCGTGGTATGTTGATTTTGCAAACTATTTGGTGTGCGGATTAATACCGGATAAATTGAACTTTTAAGGGTTGTTTTATTTCATATCTTAAGGCGATAAAGTTAGTTTCCAAGGGGTGCATCTATCACTTAGTCGGAGTTAATGACTTTAGTGTTGAGACACCACATATTCAGTCAGTTCCAGTCGTAAGTGAGTTTCCAGAGGTCTTTCCAGATGATCTTCTCGAAGTCCCTCCCGAGAGAGAAATAGACTTCGATATAGATATTCTTTCTAATACTCGTCTTATCTCTATTCTGCCATACAACATGGCTCCAACAAAGTTGAAAGAGTTAAAAGAGCAGTAGAAAGATCTTCTTGAAAAAGGCTTTATTTGAACACGTGTCTCACCTTGGGGCACTCTGATCTTATTTGTGGGGAAGAAAGATAGTTCTCTTAGAATGTGTATAGATTACCGTCAGTTGAACAAGGTTGCTATCAAGAATAAGTATCCTCTTCCAAGAATTGATGATCTCTTCGATCAACTTCAGGGTGCCACTTGTTTTTCTAAGATAAACCTCAGATCAAGCTATCATCAGTTGAGAGTAAGAGAAAGTGACATCCCTAAGATAGCTTTCAGGACCCGCTATGGTCATTATGGGTTTCTAGTTATGTCATTTGGTTTGACTAATGCTCCTATAGCGTTCATGAATCTTATGAATATAGTGTTTAAGCCTTATCTAGATATGTTTGTTATCGTATTCATTGATGACATTCTAATATATTCGAGGAATGAGGAAGATCATGCTAGTCATCACATAGTAGTTCTTCAAACTCTCAAAGATAGAGAATTGTATGTTAAATTCTTTAAGCGTGAATTTTGGCTCGAGTCCGTGGCATTCTTAGGCCACATTATTTCTAGTGATGAAATCAAGTTGACACTCAAAAGATTGAGGCAGTGCAGAACTGGCCTAGACCCACATCTCCAATGGATACTAGGAGTTTCTTGGGATTGGCTAGTTATTATAGAAGATTTGTCGAGGGATTCTCATCTATTTCATCCCCTTTGACCAATTTGACTCAGAAAATAGTTAAGTTTAAATGGTTTGAAGCTTGTGAGAAAAGCTTTCAGGAATTGAAAAAGTTGTTGACTACTGCCCCAATATTGACCTTACTAGAAGGTACGCAAGGTTTTGTAGTATATTGTGATGCATCCAGAGTTGGACTGGGTTGTGTGTTAATACAGAATGGAAAAGTTATAGCTTATGCCTGTAGACAGCTTAAAGTTCATGAGAGGAGTTACTCAACCCATGATCTAGAGTTAGTTGTCATAGTGTTTGCTTTGAAAATATGCCGTAACTATCTTTATGGTGTACATGTAGATGTGTTCATCGATCACAAGAGTCTTCAGTATGTGTTCAGTCAGAAAGAGCTTAATCTCAAACAGAGAAGGTGGTTGGAATTACTCAAGGATTATGACATGAGTATTCTCTATCACCCAGGTAAGGTTAATGTTGTTGTTGATTCCTTGAACAGGTTTTCTATGGGTAGTACTTCCCATGTTGATGAGGATAAGAAAGAGTTAGCAAAAAATGTGCATAGACTTGCACGATTAGGAGTCAGACTACCAACGAATGAGGAGTAGTGGTGGTGAATGGGGTTGAATCATGATTAGTGTCTGAGGTGAAAGAGAAACAAGACCAAGATCCTATTTTTCTTGAAGTAAAGGCAAATGTTCATAAGCAAAAAGTGATGGCTTTTGAACAAGGGGGATATGGTGTATTGAGGTATTAAGGTAGATTGTGTGTGCCAAGGGTGGATGAACTCCAAGAGAGGATCATGGAGAAATCTCATAGCTCCAGATATTATATACATTCGGGTTCCACTAAGATGTATCGTGACTTGAGAGAAGTCTATTGGTGGAGTAGTATGAAGATGGGTATTGCAGAGTTCATTGCGAAGTGCCCGAATTTCCAACATGTCAAGGTAGAACACCATAGGCCCGGTGGTATGGCTCAGAATATAGATCTTTTAAAATGGAAGTGGGAGATGATCAATATGGATTTTATTACAGGGTTACCACGATCTCGCAGGCAGCATGATTTGATTTGGGTGATTGTAGATCGAATGAATAAATCATCCCATTTCTTACCGGTAAAGACTACTTTTTCAGCAGAGGATTATGCCAAGTTATATGTTCAAGAGATAGTCAGACTTCATGCAGTTCTGGTCTCCATTATTTCAGATAGGGGTGCACAATTCACTGCATAATTTTGGAAGTCTTTCCAGAAAGGTTTGGGTTCCAAGGTAAATTTGAGTACTGCTTTTCATCCTCGGACTAATGGTCAAGCAGAGCGTGCGATTCAGACCTTAGAGTATATGTTGAGGGCGTGTGTGATTGATTTCAAGGGTAATTGGGATGATCACTTACCTCTCATTGAGTTTGCTTTCAACAACAGTTATCACTTTAGCATCTTAATAGATCCCTATGAGGCTCTTTATGGGAGAAGATGTAGATCTCTTATTGGATGGTTTGAGGTTGGTGAAGCTGAGTTGATAGGACCGAACTTGGTTCATCAAGTTATGGAGAAAGTGAAGACTATTCAAGAAAGGTTGAAAATAGCACAGAGTCATCAGAATTCCTATACAGATGTTAGGAGAAGAGACTTAGAGTTTGAGGTAGATGATTGGGTCTTCTTAAAGGTTTCACTCATGAAGGGTGCTATGAGATTTTGTAAGAAGGGGAAACTTAGTCCCCGGTATATTGGTCCTTACAGGATATCCAAAAGGATTGGCAATGTAGTCTATGAATTGGAGCTACCGTCAGAATTAGAAGAAGTCCATCCGGTGTTTCACATTTCAATGTTGAAGAAGTGTATGACCGATCCTTCACTTATCATACCTACGAAATATATTGGTATTAAGGATAGCCTATCTTATGAGGAGATTCCCGTTCAGATTCTAGATCGTCAGGTTCGCAAGTTGAGGACAAAGGAGGTAGCATCATTCAAGGTCTTATGGAAGAATCAGTTTGTTGAGGAAGCTACTTGGGAGGCTGAGGAAGATATGAAGAAGAGATACCCACATCTATTTGAGTCAGGAGAAATTCAAAATTAAGGTACTAATCCTTTTCTTGGCATTTATTTTAGTTGAAATGTTGTTTTACTTTGCATATTGAGTGTTTGAGTTGGGTGTTGGATATATCCACCCTTAGTCTACTTAGAGTAATCTCATTCGAGGATGAATGTTCCAAAGGGAGAGATATTGTAACACCTCGGTATTTGAAAGAGCTAAAAATAGAAAGAACTAAATTAGAAATAGCAAAATTTGAAATTTTGCAAGTTATGCGTGAGTTGTGAATTTGGGGTAAACTTCTAATGACCATAACTTTCAGTACACGATAATTTAGGTGGCCCATAACATAAGAAATGAAAGGTCTTGGAATCCTCTTTCCAACGCCATTGAGTTTGCTAATTTTTGAGCTCGTATGAGGGAGATATGCCTGTTTGAAGTCAGGATATCCAGTTAAGGAAAACTGATTTGGTTCTGTTTTCCCAAATCAAATTACCCTTAGAGTTTTGAGAGAAGTTCAACAAGAGAAAAGGAGAAAAGTCAATGCGTTCTTCAAGTTCTCTTGTGAATCGAAGGTTGTTTCGCCAAGGGTTTAATCCCTAAGAGGTATATGAGTTCTCATAGTGTTGGGTTTGTTCACCCACATGCCAATCATGTTATTTTCAGCGCAAATTCATTCTTAAAGGTGAAGGATTTGAGTTCTTGTTGAGTTTTCTTGAAATACCTTTCATAATCTTAGTTGTTGGGGTTTCGATGAGCTCTTGGGATAAGTGTTAGTTTTTTTATGGTTGTTTCGAGTAGATTATCGTGTACACACGTTTAGTATTCGATTCTAAGTGATTGAGGAAGAAACCATTCGATTCTAGTCAAAATAAGGTTAGAAAATGAGTAGAAAAATTCATCAGAATTGTCTGGGGAATGGTGGCACGGAGCGCCAGCAGTGCGCTCGAAATGGGTCTTTGAACTTTAGGGGCTAGCGCTCCACACCAGCAGGGAGCCAGGGTCGCCTGCCCCATCCTTTTTTCCATCGTTTAACTCGTCTAAGTTCTCCTAAAATGCACCTTCACTCCCTATTGGTTCTAACTACTCTAAAATACTTCTAAACATCTAGAAATCATTCACAACGTAAATCATAACCTTGCATTCATAATTCAAATTCAAGGTAGAGCTAAGAGTCAAGTTTTGAGAGTTCTTCGAGTCATTTAAGAAGTTTTTTTACAAATTATTTTAAAATTATTTTAAGACTTGAATATTGAGTTGAGGAAGAGTAAGAGCTGATTTCATTTTCTTTAAAATAATAAATGGGAACTAAGTATTCCCAAGAGAAATTTTTTTACATATGAGAGGAAATATTGATTTCCAAAGATTTCATGAACAGTTTTCAGTATTGTCTCTTTTTAGAGAAATCTTTTAAGTAATAATCTCAAAGTTGTGGAAGAGGAAATGATTTCTTTAACACATAATGAGCTTAGTTATATTTTGAGAGTAGTATTGAGCACCGATATGGGGGAAAGTTCTATCAACTCACAACCCCCATAAACCATGTAGACAACGCGGGTAGAAAAGGGTCATACTTTTTAGATGATTCATTTATTGCTTTTTAGCATACACTAATGGATCCACTTAGTAAAGGAATTCTATACCCCGGAAAAGTATAGAATAGTTCTGGCAGCGTGGGCTACACGTTGTATCATCACATATCTCATAGTGATGGTTGTCGGTTAGAGAATTTCCTAAACAGAGTTATTTTGTATTTTTACATACAAACAGAGTTTATAATGTATGTTCTAATACATTGAGTTGTTATCTACTGTTTTAAAACTTTTCTGTATACTGCATTATTTCTATTACTTTATATTGAAATGAGTTCAGTTTAGTTGAGACGAAGTAAGTGTTTCGTCGGTTCCAGTTCAAGCTTATGTCATGTTTTAGATTTCCCCTCACATGCTCATACATTCCATGTCCAGGCACTATTTTGCCTACATCATTTATGATGCAGATACAGGTAACCAGGATCAACATCCAGCACTTCATTGATCCATTTGAGTTCCAGAGTATTGGTGAACCTCCTTGCTTCTGGAGGATCCCTTCTTATTTTTTAGTTATTTCAGTTGTTAGGATGATAGATAGACAGATAGATAGACAGACAGATAGACAGACAGACAGATAGACAGATAGATAGACAGACAGATAGATAGACAGACAGATAGATAGATAGATAAACAGATAGACAAATAGACAAATACTCAGAAAACTTTTGAGCGAATAATAGACCTTAATAGGAGGCACTAATATTCATTTATAGCTCTGTTGGAGCCTTTTCAAGGTTCTCATGAAATAGAGCAACACAAAAATAAATTGGGATTTGGTCACGCGTTTTGTAATTGTTCAGCTATAATATGGCTATTCTGGGAGGAGGAGTGGAAAGTTGAGATAATTATGGACTCAGTTCAGCAGGTTACTTTGAGGGTAAAGGTTAATAACAGAGAGTTTTTTTATCACAGTGGTGTATGCCAGGTGTAGTGCAATAGAGAGGCTGAAATTGTGGGATGCAATTGAAGAGGTGGTTGAACAATCGTATACACCATGGCTGATAGGAGGTGATTTTAATGTGATTCTAAATGAAGAAGAAAAACAAGGTGGTCTGCCGTTGATGCAATCGGAGGCGATAGACTTTGCTCAATGTATAAACAATTGTGGGCTAGTTGAATTGAAGTACTCAGGCAGTAATTTTACGTGGTGGAACGGCAGGATAGATGAGCATTGCATATTCAAGAGATTGGATAGAGAAATGGGGAATCATGCGTTTATGAACTTGCTACCGGCATTAGAAGTCCATCATTTAACCAGAAGAGGGTCAGATCATGCACCACTACAAGTGATATGTAGTACAGAGGAGGAACCCTGTGTGAAGCCATTTTAGTTTTTGACCTTTTGGACAAAGCATCATCAATTCAAGGGGCTGATAGAGGCAAACTGGAAGGTGGACTTCGTGGGGTGCCCTTTTCTGATTTTTCAAGCCAAAATTAAAAAGATCAATGAGGTGTTGAAAAAATGTAGCAAGGATGCTTATGGAGATATTTTCCACAAATTGACACACTGGAAGATGTCATAAAAATTCCGGAAGCTCGGGTGGTGATACATCCTTCGGAAAGCAATAGGTCGAGTTTGAAATAGGCTGAGGTGGAATTAAAAAAATATTGGCATATTGAAGAAGAATATTGGAAGCAGAAATCTGGAATGAGGTGGTTCAAAGACGGAGATAGAATTACTAAATTCTTTCATAACTATGTGAAAGGGAGAAGAAAGAGATTGAGGATTCATGACATACAAAAAACCCAAGGTGGTGATACTATTACGTCCACGAAGGAAATAGGGGTTACGGAGTGGTTTACTTCGAAGACCAATTCAGGGAGGATAGTTGCAAAGAAGATTATGGCCTGTTACAGGTGATCCTAAATTTGATAATCCAGAGCAGAATGAAGAAATGACTATGGCCCCTTGCAGTGAAAAGGTTAAAAAAGTGGTGTTTGGGCTAAATAAAGATATTACAAGTGGTCCGGATGGTTTCTCGGGTCACTTCTTTCAGGAATGTTGGGATATTGTTAAGGAGGATGTAACAAATATGGTGAGGGCATTTTTTAGTGGTCAACACTTGCCTAGATTCATTACCCATACGAACCTGATCCTGATCCCAAAGAAGGAAAAAGTCAAAACTTTTGGAGATCTTAAGCCGATCAGTCTGAGCACCTTTGTAAATAAAATAATTTCAAGAATGTTACATGAGAGGCTGACAAAGTGTCTACCACTCATCATCTCGAGAAACCAGTCAGGTTTTGTGAAAGGAAGAAATATCACTGAGAATGTGCTTCTGGCCCAAGAAATAATTAGAGATATAAAATTGAGAAGCAAAGAGCACAATGTGGTGGTAAAACTGGAAAGGCGTATGATAGAGTGTCAGGATTTTTCTTACAAAGGTGCTGCGGAAATTTGGGTTCTCGGAAAGGATAGTGGACATGGTTTGGTGATTAATATCAAATAATTGGTATTCAGTCTTAGTGAATGGGATATCACATGGATTTTTTAGATCAACAAGAGGGTTGAAACAAGGCGATCTTTTATCGCCCACCATGTTTATCATTGCTACGGAGGTCCTATCGAGAGGGTTGAACCAACTTTATGAGGATAGAATATATAGGGGCTATGGAATGCCAAAGTGGAGCCCAGAGATCAATCATCTGTCATATGCGGATGATACGATGTTGTTTGGGTCGGCCGATCGATACTCAGTAAGAAGAATGATGGAGGTGTTGAAGAAATATGAAAGAGTCTCCGGTCAATTAATAAATAAGGAGAAAAAATATTTTTATCTACATGAGGACACACCATTAGCAGTGGGAATCAAGTTGAGAAAATTAACAGGTATAAAAATGGGTACCTTTCCATTCACATATCTTGGATTCCCAGTGTATTATGGAAAGAAATGCAACTCACATTATGAAAATATTCTGAGGAAAATTACGCAGAAATTATTAGGTTGGCAGAATAAATTGCTAACGTATGGAGAGAGGTACATCTGGATTACTCATGTGTTACAATCAATGTTATTATACCTTCTATCAGTTATCAATCCCACGAAAGGGGTGATAAATCTGTTTCATCGCATTTTTGCGAAGTTCTTCTGGAGTGGAAACAGGGGAGAGAGAAGGAAACACTGGGTAGCGTGGGAAGACATGTGTTTTCCAAAAGAAGAGGGTGGAGTAGGTTTTCGAACACTACATGGAGTAACAAAGGCATTATTTAGCAAGTTATGGTGGAGATTTAAAGTTTCAACAGATTCATTGTAGAGCATATATATGTGGAATAAATATTGCAAGAAACAACATCCAATTATAGTTGGGGTGAGAGGTGCTTCACATGTATGGAAAAGGATGGTGGAGATGAGGGAAAAGGTAGAACAGGAAATAGGGTGGAAAATTAAGTTTAGAAACTCTAGTTTTTGGTACGATAATTGGACAAGAAAATGAGTGTTGTATCTAACCAATGATGTGGAAGACGGTGAGGAAGATATAGAGGTACAAATGTTTATCAACAATGGAGAATGGGATAAAGAGAAGTTATGTGAGTTGGTGTTAGAAGAGGTAGTGGTTCAAATAATCAAGAATATAAAGTTGAATGTGAGGCAAGATGAAGTTGATCAGCCATGGTGGATGCCTAATACTAGTAGAATTTTTTCGGTCAAGTCTGCTTTTGAAATAGTAAGGGATCGAAAACCACAACAAGACTAGTTGAAAAACATTTGGCTGCAAGAAATTCCATTCAAAATTATTTTTTTCCTATGGAGGCCGCAAAGGGGAGAATTGCAATGGAGGACAATCTAAGAAAGATGAGGGTATCGCTGGCTTCAAGATGCTACTGTTGTGAAACTTATGTGCAGGAGACCATGTCTCACCTATTTCTAAAAGCCCCAATAGTCCAGAAGCTATTGGGATTTTTTGCTACTTGTGCAGGTATCCATATGGGAGGACAACAATTACAGCAAACTGTACATAAATGGTGGTTCGAACCAGCCCCAACTAAATTGAGATACGTATACAGGGCCATTCCACACCTACTGATGTGGGAACTATGGAAGAGGAGAAACAACAGAAGGCATGGAAAAGAAGTCTCCTATGAATATATGCATCAGCAAGTACTAGTAGATGTGCATCGATTGGTGAAAATGAAATATCCGTGGATAACAATGCCTAGTGAATGGAATGGAATAATACACATGTTGAAGAATTATAAGACACAGATTCACTGGAAGTCAGTGAGATGGGAACTGCCGGTGCAAGGATGGATAAAATGCAATATGGATTGTGCAAGTAGAGGTAACCTTGGAGAAAGCGCATACGCCTTTTGCATAAGAAATAGCATTATGGATTTAACTAAAGCAGAAGCGAGATGTATGGGCATTACCACTAGTATGGAGGCAAAAACGAATGTTGTCATAATGGCGCTGAGAAAGTGTAGGGAGTTACGATTACAAAATATAATTTTGGAGACTGATTCGATCAGTCTAAGAAATTTTATTGTGAAAGATTGACAGATACCTTGGAAGCTCAGCGACCAGATATAGGAGATAAGGCGACACATAAGTGATTTACGGTGTATAATTAAACATATTTTCAGGGAAGCAAACCAGGTAGCAGACAAACTTGCAAACATAACATTGGATCAACAGAGCCCAATAAGTGTGAGCACTTTTACACAACTTCCTCGAGATTGCAAAAATCTTGGTCAACATCGATAAAGCGCAGATATCAACATTGAGAATAAAGACGAGGAGGATAAATATCAACATCCATTAATGAAGAGGGAGGGACACCACAGTCTTAGAGATCACATAAAAGTTATTTACAGAGATACATTCAGTCAACATCAGGTTTTCAGAAATGTGCATACACTTAAGCTACCTAGCCTAAGCTATGTTAGCTTACAAAAAGGAGTCACCAGCTAAAGTCGACAGCCAAAGGGCTTGGTTTGTGCATCTGGTATCAAATCCCCAGCATCTTTTGGACAACGTTACCACTACATCAGCAGGAGAAAGAAGATTAGAGGTATCCATGGGAATGAGGAGATAAAGGAGGAAGTGGCTTACCTTTGTGAGCTGCTGAATCTATGATTGTTGGACCTCTCATCACCTGAAGAAACGACAACTGGAGTTCATCATTCTCAAGGAAGACATGGTGGCGGAAACAATGGAGGATGAGAGTGCGGATTAGGAAACCTACTGAAGGGTCTTTATGTTAGAACTAGTGGACTAGACTAGTTTTATTTTTAGTTGTTTTTGTTGGTCACATTTGTGGCCCAGTCTGTATAGCTTCATTTGGAAATAAAAAGGCCTCTGGCCTAAATTTAACCAAAAATAAATAAATTGCGAGTACTTGTTGAAATTGCTCTATGGGTTTGAGTCAAGAATAGAACAATCCAAGTAATTGCTCATTTAATGATTTGAGTTAGGAATAATCAATATACTACTAGAAATATCGACATGAGATATGGAGAGTAGAATGTAGAGATCATCTTATTCATATGTCTTCGGGTATCTCTTACAATGGTGAATGATAACCCTATTTATAGGTTGAGAAATCACTCTAAAAGTCACTATATTAAATGTCCAAATTAATTGATACATTCTTATCCAAAATGGTTCATTGAACCTAGGGAATATGTATACTTAAATTTAAGTTGTTCTTGTATTGAGAAAATGGACAATCCACTAATTCAATAGATTTATAACAAATCTCATATTTTGGGTCAATTATGCAATTAAATTCCTAATTACAATGATCCTCTTAAATGGTCAATTTAATATACTAAAAACCCCAATTTACTTATCAAATATTATATTTTTGTGGTCCAAATCCAATCAAAATTGAGTATAATCACCAAAGAATGTTAGGAAATTATTGCCTTAAAGATTAGGATCAAAATCCATGCATTGAAAATTACCCATGACCCCTTCTTTTCCAAGAATGACATAAAATGAGATTTGAAATTCCACATTGCCCAATTTATAACTAGGTATTTTTTTCATCGTGACCACGGGATAACTAGGTATTTTCTTCATCGCGACCACGGGCACACTTTCGTGATCTCTGAGACCGAGCAAGTTAGGCCTTCCCTTTCGCACTCAAGCTCATGCGATCACAAAGACTATTGAAGCTAAGGGCAACTCTATAATTAACTCTTTATTATCGTGTGCTTATTATATCGTGATCATAAAAAGTCAATATTTTTTCCTTGTTATCACGGTCTAAGGTTCATGATTACGATGAAAAAAATGTCTCTTTGACCAATCAACCCATCTTTTACTCTTTTTCTATCATGACACCTCTTCCATAACCGCGATACACAAAATTTTAGCATAATTTTTTATGCAAGGAATGACCCCGAACTCCTTATATTTCAATTAGAACCATACCAACAAGTCACAAATAGTATATTTACATAAATACTCAGAGAAAGATGATTATTATATTATATTTGCTTATGCAATTCCAATATTGTTATTCAAGGATGGTGATAATCAAAGGTGAGGTAGGAAACATGGTTGAGGGACCCTATGAGCCCATGAAAGGATAATGTAACCAACACCACTATGCTTTGGGCAGTGGGACACTTGAAAACATTAAAACAAAAAATGTGAACTCATGGAAGAAGTAGCAAAAAAACAGAATAAGGACACAACAAAATCCAATTCCATTCCAAGTTAAAAACAAAACAGAATCAGTACAAACACTAACTACTTCTTGCCCTCCTACTCAATCATATTGTCTTTCTTCACCCCAAACAACAAGCCCCATTTCTCTTTTGTACTTTTCTCCAAAATATAAATACTCCCTCTCTCAATTTATTTAACTTATTTTCTTTTTTCGTCAGTCTAAAATAGAATGACATATTTTGATATTAAGTAACTATTTAATTTTAAAGTGTTATACCCTTAATGAATGATTTATAGTCACACAAATTTCTATCATTCATTTTAGACCACAAGTTTTAAAAAAAATTCTTTCTTTCTTAAACTATGAGTCAAGTCAAACTATCTCACATAAAATGGGACGGAGAGAGTATGTATTTTCATTTTAACAACGATATTTAAGTATATACACACTTTACAATATCTTAGTTTGATAAATTTTATTTGTCTCAGGTAATTGACATTAATTATATGAGGATTGTTTTTATCAATCTTACAAGTTTGTGGACCTAATTATTATACTTTTGGATCCGCTAATTTGTGAGGCAAAAATAAGTCTTACATAATTAGTGTCAGTTGTGTAAAGTATAAACTAAAATTGTTTAGCTATTATTATATGGCATATCTTGTTAACTATGCATTAAATATTTTAATAATCTCTATATATAATACTCATATAAACACTGAATGGACCTCCTGTAGCATGTGATACATATATAATTCTTCAAAAATATAAAAAAGACCATGTTTTGTCACATATTATTTATTGTGGAAGATGCCTTTTAAATTGAAAATGGCAATGCAAAGAACAAACCATGTTCCACTAAAACTTGTCAAGCACCCATTCATGGATTTTAGAGTTTGATTGGTACAATTCATAGTAGCCAGCCTTTTTTTAGACATATAAGTGAAGAATTGTAAATACTAGAGGGCTATAATAAACAATATTTTCACTCTTAATAATTGTTTTTTTTTCTTTTTATAAATAAGATACAAAGTACAATTGCAATGTTTAAGAGTTAAAACACTAAAAAATTAAACTTCAGAGAATATATCTGATAATTCAATTTCATATATGTGAAATTCTAGCGGCGCTGTTTCAATCAAACATAACACTTTGTCCCTTTTTTTCTTATCTGATATTTGGAGACCACATTAAATTTTTAGCTAAATTTAAATCGTACACTATACCACAAATTCATGTTAGTATAATTTGTATGTTTCAATTTAAATTAATTTAAAAAAATTATATATTTCTATACTTAATAATAATTTAATTTTAAATATTCATTTTAAGCTTAATAAAATAATTTGTGATAATTAGATAAATATTTATGATTTAAATTTAAATTATAAATTTTAAATTATTATATTTTCTTAAATTTTTTATCAAGTTAATCAAGTTAAACATCGTTACATAATGATAATGGATATACTTTACTTGAAGAGGGAGGAAGCCAAGTAATGATGATAGTGGTCCTCGTAAAATGAAATATTCGTTAGCGCCAGCCGTATAGTGTCTCTGTCAGAATATATAATTTGGTGGGCTCTCCTTCATCCACTCAAAAGCAACTTACCACAGGTTGTACGTATAGAAATTTGTCTCCAAAAAATAGGTTTTGTTTAGTGGTCGGAAAGAAAAAATGTGTGGTGGTTGAGGGATAAGTATGAGGTGATATATAAAAGTTGTATGAATTTATTTTTATAATTTGATAAGTGGATTATTGGGTCTTATTTTTTTTTAAATGAGCTAAAATTATATAATATTTTTAACATAATTAGAATTGCAACTTATAGAGTTTGTTCAAAAATATAACCTTCTTACTAAGTTGCAATTCAATCTAAAATATTATTAGTTGCAATTTTTATCATGTTTATATAATAAAAAGATATTTTATAGCTTGAATTTCGAAAACAATAAATGATAAATTAATAGAGAGAGTAAAATGAAAAAAAAAATTATATTTTGATTTTCTTGATTTACAAGTAATTTAAATAACTATTTATTTTTGGCCTAAAAATAATACAATTGATTTTGTATGAGGTTAAGAGCACAAATCTTAATTTAATTTTTTTAAAATGCGTAATTATTTGACTTAAAATCTAAATTAATATTAATTTATTTATCTCTATTTGATTTTTAACCAATGACCATTATGAATTATCAAAACAATAAAGAAAATAAATTACTAATTTTAGGACATTACTATTTTTCTATTGGAGAAATAATGCGCAAAAGAGATAATAAATTACTAATTTTAGGATATTATTATTTTTATTGTGTAATGAAATATATTTAAAATTTTACAAAGTACTCTACATAGAGCGGGTTAAATAGAAGGTGGGGTGGAGGAGTGAGAAAAGAAATGGAAAAGTTATAAGATATGGATCCACAAAATATTTTTTTATCTATTAAAATAATTCCTCATACAACTATGACATGGTGTGCCTCAACCATCATAAAAATTTCTGGTAGCAAATGCTAATATTATTCCCTTCGTTTAAAAAAGAATGACCTAGTTTGACTTGCAACGGAGTTTAAGAAAAGAAAGAAGACTTTTTAATTTTGTGGTTCTAAATTAAAGTTATGTCAAATGTATCAAAATGTTCTTTAATCTTGAGGTCTTAAACATGCCACGTAAAAGTTGAAGTTAAAGTGTTGCCTAAAAAGGAAATTGGATCATTCTTTTTTAAAAAGAGAGATTAACATTTTAACAAAAAAAAAAGACATTTTCCACTGTTAGGACACCTTACCATAACAGTTTATAGTTCATTTTTCGGTGAGTTTATATTTAACTACATTTTGTGTAGTATTTTGTATATATAAAGGGAGGAGAAATGCAATTGAAATTCATTATATACATAAAATTTCTATATGATATTGAATTCTTGCGAAGACTCAAGTCTCACAATGGCACTTCACTCAATTATCAGTATCACCTCGTAAATCCCTTTCCAGAAGTCATTCGCAATCAATATCACTCGCTCTCAAGTCTATTTTTTTTTTATTGCATTCTCATCGAGTCGAGGGTCTACTACTTTTTCTTATTTTTTAAGGATAGAGACTCAAATATGCTATCAAATTTTGAAAAAAGATTCATTTACGTCATTTGTTAAAAGTTGATTTGTCTATGTCGTTTTTTCTTTTGAGAAAATGCTTATCCATGCCATTATTTGTTAATTGAAAACTATTTTTGTTTTGCAAAAGTAGTTTTTACACTGATCAATTATGATCAAAAAATAGCTTTGGACTATTTGAATTTTTTTAAATATACCCCTCGTTCATCAATTTAGTTAAAAATACCCCTCAATCCACCTTTGGGACTCATTTTTACCCTTCATACTAACAACCCATTATTATTACTATTATTAGTAGTAGTCGTAGTAGAAGTAGTAGTAGTATTTATGTGGTTGTAATCATTTAAAATTTATTAAATATAAACTTATAAAATGATTCGGATTATATTAAATTCATTAATATATTAGTCAAAATAAATATTAAGATTAATATAATTGGGTTAATTATTTAAGTCCAATAAATATGGATTTAATAAATTTTAGGAATCACATAGTTTTAATATGAAAATACAATCTATCACTATTTAGTTTGTAATTACATTAATCCCTGAAAAAGTAAAACAAACCGGATACATAATATGTAGCTCGGATACATTAAAAACTAGCTCGGATACATTATAAAATAAACCGGATACATAATATGTAGCTCGGATACATTAAAAACTAGCTCGGATATATTATAAAATAATTTAGAATTAGGAGAGAAATAAGAGATTTTAGAGGTTTTTTAAAAATAGGAGGGAAACATATTCTTATCGCAACTCCTCCACCCCACCTGATTGGACGAAGGGAAACATATTCTTATCGCAACTCCTCTATTGACAATAGGGCTCCTCCTAATTTAGAAAAGGGACAAGAATTCTAATAAGAAGCCAAAGAGAAATCTTGGATCAAAAGCTGCGGCTTTCTCTACAAACTACAAGTTCAAAAATTTAAGCATTCAAGTTCAATAACTATCAAGATCAAGACCATTAGATTCAAGAACAAACTCGAAATCCTTGAATTTAAGTAATAGTCAAGAACAAGATAAAGTTCATGTTCAAGTTCATCAAAGATTCAAGAACAAGCTCCAAAGCCCTTGAATCAAAGATCAAGATCATCAAGTTCAAGTCCATATAAAGTTCATCAAATCTACAAATGAAGATCAATAGTACAAGACTCGATAACAAGCTCGACACCTTTGAATTCAAGTAAAAGTCAAGATCAATATCAAGTTCAAATTCATCAAAGATTCAAGAACAAGCTCGAAACCCTTGAATTGAAGTATAAGTCAAGATCAAGATAAATTTCAAGTTCAAGTTCATTGAAGATTGTCACGACCCAAAGCATACCTCAGGTGTAACATGGTGTATCAGACCCTGAGAGGCCCTACACAAACCACTTAGCATACATCATACAAGATGATAAAAAATTAAGAGAGTTTAAAAGACAGTTTCAAAAAATAAGAGTTGATGAAATGTAGCGGAAGTCTAACATAGTCTCAAAGTCATCTAGCACATCAAGAGTGATCGGGACGTAACCCATACATCACATACAATACAAAAAAAAACAAAGACTCGGTCCTCGGAACATGAGGACTCACCAATCTTCAATATCTACTAAGTGATCCCTAGCCACGAAGATGCAAAACTAGAACATCAGACCCTACATTTGTGAAACAATATAGGCAAGAGTATGCGTTAGTACAAAGAATGTACCAAGTAAGATAGTCATGCATAACAGTATGAAATCATGCCAAAAGGACTTTTCATGTCATGCAAGGACCAAGTTTATACATAAGATCAAAGGTTAGAAAACATAATTGTGATCATGGTCAATGCAAGTAGAAATCATCTTAAATCACATGTGAGTTGCTTCTTGAAGTAACCTGAATTCATTATTGTGGGAGATTACCTTTAATCGACATAGAGAGACCATGTGAGCTATAACATGAAATTCGGTGTCTACCCCACACCGAAAAGAGGTGTTCTCACTTGCCAAGGTAAGAACCATGAACTTCTAGCTTACGTGGATCCACTAGCTAATGTCTATCTAGACAACCTATGGTGGCACATAGCTTATGGGACATGGGTAATCGCCACTTATCCACTCGGTGCTAAGCATAACTCCCACGGAATATCCATTAGTCTTATCTTATCTTAACATTTATGAGACATGGGTATTGGCCACTTGTCTTATCATTAAAGGACATGGGTTTCGCCGCTTGCCTTATCATTAGAATAACTCCTTAACTTTGATTCATTTTAGGTGAGAAAACCTTTCAACCCTATGAATCATTTATATGAGAAAAACCCTTTCACAATCATGTTATGAGTAGTGTGTGAGAAATCCTTTCACAACAACAACAATCACATTGATACTTCACTCTCAAAGCATCCTTAAAACATTTATATAATTTTCATAGAGTACATGCATATCTCCATAAATTCATCTTTCATGATTCAAAAGTTTCATCATATGATCAATTCTAGAAAATATGGATTTCACATGGGTTCATGGGAATTCAACTTAGAAGCATGCAATTTCTTCAATTTATGCATAAAAAGACATAAATCAATCAATAATATCATTTTAACTTTATTTCAGCCCAATTCATTTTAACTTATTGTGAATGGATCACGACTCAATTCAATTTTAAGTTCAATCGATTTTAATTTCTCCAATTTCAATCCAACTCATTTATTTGATACACGTAAGGACATCTCCAATCAAACAACAAATTTCATATCACATTCTATTTTAGTGTAAAATTTGATGTTTTTCACTCCAATTTAACACTAAAATCCACACTACTATAGTATGTAAATAGTGTCACACCAAATCTGATGTGATACTATTCGACAACATCAATTATATTCTTCAATTTTAATTATATTTTTATTGTATAACACTTTTAATTTAACATATTATAAATTATATATTTTAATTAAGTCCCTAGTATACCTAAGTATGTTTTATGTATATTTGTATAATATTAATTTTAAATCTTAATTTTGGTGTATAATTTATTATATTTTATTTCATTAATGATTTATTTTTATTTGAATTAATCATTAATATGTATAATGTATTATGTTTTCTTGTAATTTATATTCTTTATTAATGTATAATATACAATAATTATCAAATTATTATTTGAGAAAATAGTATGAATTAAATTGGGTTAATATGAAGAGAAAAAAATAAGAAAAAATATTTTATGAAATAAGAAAATATAAATTAAAAAATATAATATTAAAGAGAAAGAAAAATATAAAAAATAATTTTTTTAGTATAAAATTTTAGTATAGTGCATTGAAGTTGGTTTATGTAAAATTTGGTGTTATGAATTGGAGATGACTTGGATGTATTTGGCATGGAGAAAAATATTTTCTGAAAAATATTTTCAAATTATCTATATTTGATTGATCAAAATGTTTGAAAAACATTTTCTCTAAAAAAAACAAGCTCCTTAAATATGAGAAAAATCACTTCACTAATAAAAGTAGAAAAAATAAGTACATTCTAAAATGTATTGTCTCCTCCTCACGCACCCAACCCTCATCCCTTGACCATCTACTCCTGCCCCGCCGCTTCATTCCTACTCGTCTTCATAATATTTTACTAGTTAATAGTATATAATTATTTAAAATAATATTTTCTTACTTACTATCAAATACTAAAAATAAATAAAAAATTCACTTAATTATTTTTTGCATAAAAAATATTTTCTTCCGTACCAAACACACTCGATATGCATAATGTCCTTTACACGAAGCACTAGGCGAATCTTGTGTTTGATTTCCCAATCTGATTAGAACCTTCCCTCCTTCCCAAATCAAATCAATAATTCATCATTCTCAATTAGTAAGTCAAAAGTTATTCTATGTATATTCTCACTTTGAATTTCAATTATTAAGATTAAATTGATTTTATTTATCAAAAGTATTGAGTGTGATTGTGAGTAAAAAATTATTTGTTCATAATAGTATTATCTATTTAGAAAATTTACACAATTTTACCATATTTAAAAATCTTAATCATAAGAATATATATCTAAATAATTCACACATAGTCTTTTATACATTTTACTTGTAACAAACTAGCTCATTGAAACAGTAAAGATAAACCTATTTTGTTTATCCATTTCAATTTGTTTATTTTAATTTGACTGATCATAAAAAAAAATTAAAATGGTCAATAAGAAAAAAAATTATAATCTTAAATTAATAATATTTATAAAATTTTAATCTTATGAATTATGATCTTAAGTAAATGTTGAAAGTTAGAAAATTTTATTAATTTATTTAATTAATTAAATATTTGAACTTTCACTCAAGTTGCATTTTGTAATTATTACACAACAAGAATCAATATTAAACATTTGAATAACTTTATAGTGAAGAAACTGTGGTGGGAAATGAAAATGCATGGATATATTTTATTTTATTTTTTTGGTCAGGAAAATCCATGAAGATTCTTTTCTTCATAGTACTAAACATTCCACATCAGTTCCCCACTATCAGTATATAGTGTTTCATTTGACCAGTCAACTAACTTCATTCATCATTTCTCTTGTCCTATTGTGTTCCATGTGCCCCCACCAGGCTTAACTTTTCATTTTTATATATAATTTTGTTTTAATTTATGTGAAATTATTTCATGAGATAAAAATATTTAATATAATTTTCTGATATTTGTGTGGTTATAAATCATTTTATTAAAAATAAAAAGAAATTAAAGTTGAGGTATTTTGAAATATAAAAATGTGATAATATTGTTTGGATAAGATTTTTAAATTTTTAGGACTATATCTTAAGTTTTTTTCTTATTTTGACACAAAGAGTAATAACGCAAGAATTAGTTATGCAAAAATCAGTAATGCAAGGATTAGTAACGTAGAGATTAGTAGTGCAGAGATCTATTTTTATCAAGTGTTTGGTTCATTGTTATCCACCCAATCTTGTGTTTGATTTAAAACTCTACAAAAAAACTTCTTTTCAATTATACCTTTGAATTATTATGAAATTTTATAATTCATATAATTGGGTTAAGGTAGATAACTGTCGAACAATTTTTTTTTGTGATCTTCTAACAAGCTAAGAGAAGAATAATTTTATCGCCATATTTGCTATTTTTTCTCAACTAAATTATTTGAGGGTAAATAATCATCCTCGATCACAACCATCCCCAACGTCAATCACTATCATTTACCACCCACAATCTCTATACTTGGCCATAACCAAGTATTTTGACCAGCTTTGCCTCTTCTAATGATCATCATTTGTTTATTATTTCAATAACAATAGTAATCTTCAAGTGATCCTTATCCATTTAATATCCATGATTCTCTTGGCCCAAATTGAACCAAACATTCTCAATTTTCCCAATAAGAAACATTTGCATTTTGCTCTTTTAGTATCATATTAATAAAAAAGTGTTGGGTCAAAAAGTGATATCTCATTTCTTTGGAGGGAAACTTAACCTAAGTTACGATTCAAAAACACCATTAAGATATTACGATAATCTTGAAAAGAAAAAGAATGTGAGTTATTAATTATGTGATCATCATTAGTTCTTTGGAATCTATCATTGGATTGTTTGATTTGATGATACAATTGAAAGATTCATGTTCCTTTTGTCTGTCTTCATTTGATTTCATTTTATATAGGAGTAATATTTTTAATTTATACATTTAATTTAAAATATAAAAAATGTATTAATTATCCTTTTTATATCAATGAAATGTTTATATAACCAAGAACTATATTAGATAGGTACTATTTTTTCAAGATACATATGTTTCCAATGTTTTGTTAAATTCTAATTTTAATCACCCGATACTTCAAGTTTCAATACATCATGTCAATGTAGAAAGAAGTTCTAACCGCCTAATCAAGGAGTGGAATTCTCTGCTCCCCTCGGAAAACTCCATTGCTTTGACCATCCTCAATGACCTGAGGGCGTATTCTCAAAATCCCTATATCTACAGCTGTGGCAATAGGGGCGTGATTTGGTAATATGCCAATTTGACCACTATTAGTAGGCGACACAAGCTACGGAGCTGTAGACTTAAGACCTAAGGATATTTCTTTGACGGGTGATCGGGTCTTAGAATCCTCAGGAAAGTGGGGTAAGGATATACATCGATATATATTATATAAATGTATATATAAATAGGAGAATATACCTGTAAAGTGGTTTATAACATATAAATGTACAATGGTAAATTTGACAAGCTTGTATAAACCTAAAAGCCAAAGCGGAAAGCGATAGTGAATCCCGAACTTGCCCACGCTCATCCAAACCGGCCTCAAAAAGCGATCGGAAAGCGAAGCCCTTCCTTCCAATCCCTCTTTCTATCTTATTAGTCAAGCGCTAACGAGCAAGAAAAGGGATGCGCTAAGAAGCAAGGGCTTTCGTGCAGCTGCTGCGCCCTTGCCTAGACCGAGGCCCATTGCTATGGGGACTACACTATATAAGATAAATTAGATATCTATGGAAAAAATAACGATGTAGAGGGCGACTGAAAAGGAGGCTCGACCTACAGGGAGAGTGGTGGGCAGGGATTCTCTACAATGACACTGTTGTAGACCAATGGAAACCTTTCCGGCAATACAGATTCCATATCCAAAATGCTCGGAAGGAACCTTCGATATCCAACCCCACGTGCTCTTGAAGATCCGCTCTTGAGAACCTCTATCTCTTTCTTCAAAGCCTCATTCGAAGCCTGTCAGTCTTACATACAGTATATTACCCGCAAGAGAATAGACGTATAGCAGCTCTCTCTCATAACAGAATGAAAGCAAGCAAGAACGAAATGAGCGCTTACCCTATCGACCGAAGCTACTAGAGAAAGATTTTGACTTTATCAATTAATATCCTACAGCTTGCATTCGTCTTGCACAACCGCCCCAGGAAAGTAATTATCATTAAAAGGGAGAACTTTGATATCTAACTACGACAGCTATGGGGCACGAAGGGTTTAAGAATAAGAACAAGTGACGGAGAAGTCGTTTACTGATTAGCTGCTTGAACGTGGAAAGATGTCGGCATATCTGCTCTTAGGTGAGTATCCGCTCTTGCTGGTGTTGTTGGAATAAGCGCTGCTATTGAAGACGGTCTTAGAGAAGGAGCTGCTAAAGCAACTGCCAAATAACTTTCCTGTTGATGCTACAACACCGCTCTTGCCGCGAAAATAGCGTCTTAGCTTGCTTTTCTTTCAGAACAAATAGCTTGTTTTCAGGACAAATGAAAGAAGAGGTTGTAGATAGTCGTTACTTGGCTGCAGGAAGAGTTCTAGCCTTTGTTGCCGTATGGGCAAATTATCTTAACGAAAGCCTTCTTTTTGGCCCTCGTGTGAGGGTTGTCATAACTTGTGTCTATCCGCTGTTAAATGACTTCACTTAATCGCGCTTTTGATCCTCTCGATGGGAGAATGAAACCATTAGTGGAAAGATCTGTTGTTCGATCTGCTGGGGGCGATGAAACCAATATAGTATCGTTAATCCCCCTGGCCTGCCTTTCGAATGAAACAGTTATGAAATATCCGGGCCGGGTCTTGGGTCCAACAGCCGGATCGATTACAAGTCATCTCCTAGCCTTCTTTCCTTGTTTTGACTTTGATGCAGGGTTCGACATGGTCTTTGAGTACAAGCCTGGGAGGACCAATTTGCCGACGCACTAAGTCGAAGGGCCGAGTTGGCATCCAACAAATTCGAATTAGAATAGATAGCATCCATGAGGGGCCGTCCCCGAACGCATAAGATAGAAAAAGGACCCCGTAGCCCAGACCCTGCTGAAAAACGTGAGCAACTTCAGTTAGAATCAGGGTTGTTGCCCCGTTGTGAAGACAACTGAATGCTATTGTTATTTATTTCACTTGAGATAGGCCTTCTTACCACTGCTTCTGCCTATTACTATTCTTTTGTTGTGCTTTCTGGACAAAAGCTGGTTAGCCTTTTTTTTACTTACAACTCAAGTAATTTAATTAAGCACAATTAAGTGGTATGTCTCTAATTAAATTTTAGAGGGAATTTATTTTTTTAAGAACATGCTTAAGCTAAAAACGCTATAATATGGAGTATGGACCAAAGGGAATAAAGAAGAGCTGACAATTAGGGCCTAAACCACGGGGATGTAAGGGAGTTTATTCGAACTATCTTTGGCAAAGAAATTATATTGTATATAAAGAATTTATTTTATGTATATATTTAATAGATGTTGAGTCTCCTTGACTTCTTCGTGTCTTTATTTCTTTATAGTTTAAAGCTCTTCAGAAAAAATGTATCCCGACGCTAATCATAATTTATACTATATATAATAATATAAGTCTGAACAAAATACTGATACTCAATTCACTACAACAAAAATATTTTTTAGTGAGAATAATATACATATTAACAAAGAGTGCTAAAATCTTTACAGACATTACTTAATTGTCATTGAATTTAATATTGCTATAAGCTTTAAAAATATTTACAAAAAGTTTAAATTACTTTAAAAAATATATATAACGATAATTAAATCGTGAGATATATCTCCCTAGTCATGTGAAGATAAATTATAACTTTGTATACCTAGCACTCTTATTATGGTTAGACAAACAAATATTCAGAAGGAAGCAGCAGCAACTTTTTATTATGCATAATTTAATAAATATGTCTCTAATTAAATTTCATAGGTAAGTGATTATTTTAAGAACATGCCTGAATTGAAAACACTATAATATGGATCAAAGGGAATAAAGAAGAGCTCACAAGTAGGGGCGAAACCACAGGGATGTTAGAATTACATATATATAAAAGTAAAATTATTTTTTAAGTATATATAATAGAAGTTTAATCTTTTTGGCTTCTTCATGTTTTTATTTTCTTATAATTTAAACCTCTTTATTTCCTTATAATTTAAACTTCTTAATGAAAATTCTATTCTGATGCTAATCATAATTTATACTATATATAATAATACAAATCTGAACAAGATATCGATACTCAGTTCACTCTGATAAAAATATTTTTTAGCGGTAATAAATATGCACATTAATAAAGAGTGCAAAAATCTTTACCGACATTAGTTAATTGTTATTAGATCTAATGTTGCTATAAATTTTAAAATATTTATAAAAAATATTAATTACCTTTAAAAAATAAACTTAATGATAATTAAGCTATTATCGTAGCATAGGTCTCCCTAATCTTATATTAGTTATGTGAAGATAAATTATAGTAACTTTTTATGCCTAGCACTAATTCTTATGATAGTTAGACAAACAAATATTCAGAAGGAAGCAGCAGCAACTTTTTACTTAGCTCTCAAATGATTATTTTTTCTTTTAGAAGATAATTTTGCTAGCATAACAGAAATGACATGGGCAAAAACAATTAGGTGAGCTTGCATAATAAGACAAATTATGAGGTTTACATCATCAATCACACCCTTATCTTTTTCTTTTCTGTTTTTATTTAATACTTTTGATTTTTATTCTCTGTGTGATATAAAAATTAAGTTTTTTTTTTATCCATATTGAAACTGAGTTAAAAATTGAAAAAGCAAGTAATTAAATTAAATTCAAGATAACTCAATAATATGAATAAAATAGATATTATTATTTAATTGGAGTTTCGTATATATATATAATATGTATGTATATTATATCATGTGATGAATAATTTCTTTTATACTTAAATGATACATGAAAATAAAATTAAGGAATTAAAATAAAACCAAGTTGAAAAAAAGTGCTAAAATTAAACATTTGGAGTATGGCATTTGGTCCCACAAAGTCGTTACTCGTATTTCAATGAAATTAATATGACATAGATCAAACTGACTGGAAAATTCCATGATTTTCCAATACTAGTCTATCATGATTCATGTGAATATTTGCTTTATCTGCGTGCTGAGACAAGTATATTACTCCATCCGTTTCACAAAGAATGATTTAATTTGATTTGACACAAAGTTTAAAAAAAATAAAAAAGATTTTTGAATTTGTGGTCCTAAATTAAAGTTATGTCAAATGTACAAAATTGCCCTTTAATCTTGTGGCCTTAAATATGTCACGTGGAAAGCTTAAATTAAAATGTTACTAAAAAAAGAAAGGTCATTCTTTTTTAAACTGACTAAAAATGAAATGAGATCATTCTTTGTGAAACGGAGGGAGTACTTACTAAAATTTACACGAATCCCCATATATCCCATAATCTCTTACTACCAATAGCCGTTGTTGTCCAATAATAATTGTCTACTATTAAGTTGATATAGGGATTAAGAAATAGTAAATGGTAAAAGTAATCTTATCAAATCACTCTTATTAAATATTAAAAAATGAATAATATTTTATAAAAATAATAAAATAGATATAAAATAATAAATATTTCACTAATTTTATAAACTAAACAAGTATTATTAAATATTTCAAAATAATACAGTGAACAAATAAAAATAGACAGATAAAGTATTTATTTATATATATTTTTTTCATATTTAAAATCTATAACGAAAATCTTGAGTTCGGCCACTGATCCTATCCCCACACCTCTTCTCTTGTCTCTCTCTTTTGTGTGTATATATATGTGGAAGTTGAGAGAGTAGTGGGGGGCGGACATAAGTTAATAATCTTGGCTTTTGCATAAAATTTCCTCTATATATATCTCCTTTCATTTAATTCCTCTCCAAATTAATCCCACTTCTCTCTTCTTCAAAATTACTCAAATCAATTTTCTCTTATATTATAATCAGAGTTTTGATTAATTAAATCTTATATATATATATATATATACTTAGAAGAATTGTACATGGATATGGATACTTCTAATGCACAAAATTATCACCAGGTAAATATTATTATTATTATTATTTATATTTTTTGCACTTTTTTAGGATTTTCTCCCTTGGGTTTCCCCTGTATTATGTTTTTTTTCACTCTGAAAAGTTTTTTTATGAGAGGGTTTAGTTTAACTAAAGTATGATATACACTTGTGCAATTTTTATTCTATCAGCAGTCGAATTTAACTAGCTAACATTTGAAAGCAAATTTGGTTGAAGTTTGGAAAAAAATAAATTAAAAATGGTTTTTGAAAGTTCAATTTTTTATTCTTTTTATTCACTTGATCTCCTCATGATCTTTTGTTTAGCTTTTATTTATGTTTCTTTTTTTAATTTAAACCTTATAAATTGAGAACTCCCCTTAAAAAAACAAATCAATTACTATATTTGATAATAATTTAACTTTAAAATGCTTATTATATCATTAATGAAATAATTTATAGTGATACAAACATTTATGAGTTGTTTTAGAGCGCAAGTTTCATAATATTTTTTTTATTAAACTCTGTCAAATCAAACATTATCACATAAATTGAGACAGAGACAGTAATTGAAACATTTGGTACTACTGCTAATCTTTGTTGATTTTTTATTTTCCATAGGAAATGTCTTCACAAACACTAGAAAGCATGTTGGCATGCACAAAGCCACAGCAAGAAAAGAAACCAAGGCCTCAAGATGAAGTACAAAAATGTCCTAGATGTGATTCTGCTAACACCAAATTTTGCTACTACAACAATTACAGTCTCACTCAACCTAGGTACTTTTGCAAATCATGTAGAAGGTATTGGACAAAAGGAGGTACATTAAGAAATGTTCCAGTAGGAGGAGGGTGTAGGAAGAAACAAATATCATCATCAAAGAGGTCAAGTCCAGATAATCAATCCTTGATGACCACCACTACTTGTCCTAATGATCAAATATCACCTCTTACACAATTTTCTTATGAGCCCAATGACCTTAGTCTAGCATTTTCTAGGCTCCAAAACCAAGAAAGTGGACAATTAGTGTGTCCTGAGTTGCAGAGAACAATTCGAACCGAGACAATCTTTCCTGATTCGCTTTGTCTTACTAATTTTGGGAATAGTTCCTGTCATGATGTTCTTGAAAATCGTGGCATGTGCACCTCTTCTGCAGAAGCTATATCTCATGTTGGCTTTCTTGATGCACTTGGGGGTGGATTTCTTGAAACACCAAATGGCTTCTTGCACCATAACTTGTACTACTATGGATCAAATGGTAATAATGGGAACAATATGGGACACGTTGAAAGTGCAAGTGGAGAAATGGTAGCAGATTTTGATCAAGAAGTGAGAAGTGGTATCACATCATCCATTGCATTGAAAGAAGAGATGTGTAGTGACCATAAAATCTTGTTGGGATATCCATGGCAGATTAATGGAGATAGAAATGTGGCTGATTTTGAGTACTCAAACAGGCAAAATTGGTATGGTTTAGGGGTTCCTTCTGGGCATGGACTTCTCAATAGCCCTCTCATGTAGATGTTAATCTTTAATTTGCCAAACAAAATAGATACTACTAAGAGTTTTTGTTATTAATTAGAAGAGGTTTGAAGATTATTTTAACGGTCTTTTGTGTAAGGAGTTGTGATTCATTTGAATCATCTCTCTCTCTTTAGCTTGTTCTTTCATTGAAGTGAAACTTCCAAATTTGTTCTTCATCTGGACTAGCAGTAAAGGTACTGGCTTATGTAATTTAATTTCATACTCTCTTTGTTCCATTTATATGAGAGAATTGTCTATTATATTTGAATTTTTATTATTTTAATGACATGGTCTTATAATTATAAAAAAACATATGGCATGACTATGATAACAATCTCTAACAAGTAAAGATGGTTGGAGGGAGTAGTTGAAAACCCCACTAAAAAGAAGGATAATTTTGAAAAAAAATATAATTTATTCACTCTTGAACTCCAAAATATCCATTTATGAAAAAATGCCAACAAGTTATTTATATTTGACTAGAGAGAGTAACCTTTTATATTCTAACTCTGAACTTTCATATTCTCTTATCTATGGTTATGTCTTTAGTATATAATGCAAGTATGTCATGTTTTGTCTATTCATATCTCCTTAATATTTATTTGGCCTGCTGCTACCTCTTCTAAGACCCATCATAGTCAATCTCTGACACCTCTCACTAGGATATTTGTGTATCTCCTCCTCATTTGTTCGAACTATCTCAGTCTCGTCTCCCTTATCTTGTCCACTATGCTGGCCGCTCTCACCTGGTCCTAAATATTTTTATTTCTAATGATCATATTTTTCTTAATATGCCACACATCCATCTCAACATCCTTATGTATGCTACTTTCTTTTTTTAGACGATTATCAAGCGATTTCCTGCAATTCTTTTCAATATTTCTTGACCGGCCAACACGCCCTTTCATACATGGTCTAACATTTATTTTACAAAACTTACATTTGAATTTTGATGGCATATTCTTATCACACAAAATACAGAATGAGAGCTTCCACTTTATCGTTCACCTCGCTTAATATGATGTATAACATCATCGTCAATCTCTTCTTAAACTATTAACCCAATATATTTGAGACTTTTTAGTGAAGCCTGAACTATTTCACTAGCAAGGGGGTACTACAGTATATTAGTATACAAAATGTCAGAATATTAAAATGCATACTTCATTTATTAAAGATATTCTATCATGATTGTTTCGTATTTTTAGGTAGATCCTTCTATTATTATTATTATTATTATTATTATTATTTTATATTAAAGAATAATATGGTGATTATTATTTTATTATATTAAAGAATAATATGGTGGAATAATAATTAAAGAATAATGAGAGTTGTTGGACTGATTTTCTCTTCTTTATAGGCTTTGGAATTTTAGTGAGCTATGAGAGCACCAATTTCGGGATAGATTTTCCTCTCTTGCCTGACCAAATCCAACATCAGATTTTGGCGTGA
>JAJOOO010000508.1:0-45000 GCA_029582685.1 Solanum piurae | reverse complement strand
ATAAAGAGTGAAATAGTAAAAAAAGAAATTGATCAACTAATGTAGTACGGAGGAGATAGCTTTTAATTTTTCATATCTATCAACATTGTGAAGACAGCAAATCCAAATCTAATAAATGCAAAGCTAAAGATATTAGAGTAGTGGCCAGTAATGTTTGGGGTTAGGAAGGCCATTATATTGTCAAGTTTTTGATTGCGGCTTTACCTTTCAACTGGGCCCAAAATCCATGTGAATTAGGCCCTGACTTCTAACCCACTAAAACTTGTGGTTAAGGGTGGATCTCAATCCAGCTCCAATTGGCAGCAATCCATTGGGTGAAATTCTTACAAAAAAACTCATCTGACTCAGCTTTACTAATTTTGTTAATGTCTGACTGAGCAGCAGCCACGAGGTCTCTCAACAGAATACATTTTTGGGTTTATCCTAAACAATATGAGTATTTGAAAGGACAAGAAAAATGAATGAGTTGACGCTGACGTTTGTTTCCTGTGCATTAGGAATTGGTAACAGAACACACGTACGTAGCATTTGTAGTCGGTATCCTGGGAATGTGCTCTCAAAATAATTTAAATTAAACTTCTCTCGTAAAAAAAATAGTTGTAAAGTTTAAGAAGAATTATAACCGGACTACAAAATCAATTATCTTTAATAAATAAATAAGTGTGCATTACTATTTTACAACTTCCATGTAACACTAAACTGAACTTTTTCACACCTAAAAAATTCAATCTCTAGAACAATGTTTTGAAAAAAGTGGCGGAGAAGAAAAATAAACGGGTGCTATGACTATTTTTCAATTATTTTATAAATGTCAGTTATATTAATTAGCAGTCTTAAAAGTGGCTACCACTATTAAGATCTCCTTCCAAATATGATCGTAACACTTACGGCCCGTTTGACCATGCGATATGGTATCATAATATAAAATCATGATATGATATCATGATATGGAATCATGAGATAAAATTGAAGATTTGTTTGGACATGCGATATGAAATTTTTGTGTTGTATATTTTCTCATAAACATAAAAATTCCATAAGTTATAAAACTATTAAAATAGCCCCAATTGTTTATTCAATCTTATCAAATGAACAAAAAATTATAAAATCGCATAATAAATTATTACAAAGTTATTTGTTCTCCACTTAAGTAATTGTTTCATCTAACTTTAATTTAATAAAAAAAATTGAACATAAATTGTAGTGTACTAGTCTTTAATATAATCCTCCCACATAGTACGGACAATTTCCTCACGTTGAACTTGCATTTCTTGATCATGTGACCGAGAAGACGAACCAACATTGTTACTTTGAGCCATTTGTTGGTCAATATCCTCCGCAACTATATCTTCATGTTCATACACCATAAATATTTCACCACTACTTTGGTATTCTCGCAAATAATTATGTAACACTGCACAAACTATGACAATTTTCACTTGTGTATCAATATCATAATGGTTCATGCCTTGTTTCAGTATTCTAAATCTATTTTTCCAAGCTCCAAAAGTCCATTCAATCACATTGCGCAGAGATGAATGCCTATAATTAAATAGTTCTTTGGCATTTTGAGGCTCTCTTTCACTTCCTCGATAATCTTGCAAATGATAGCGTAGTCCTTTGTATGGAGCTAAAAATCCTTTTGTGTTTTGGAAACCAGCATCAACAACATAATATTTATCTACCAAAAAATATTTTATAAAGAATTACTAAAAGCATATGTGATGTAAATGAGACAGCTTTGTGTAAATAAATAATATTTATTCTAAGGATGTAAATAAATGTTGGTGCCATCTTGCTAATTGCCTCGTCAACTATTTTAACATGCCGGTTAATTGTTTCAAGTGAATGTTGAAAAGTTTCACTTGCCGAGTGTTGACTATCATTTCGTGCAATGATGGTTAGAAAAATACCCAAAGCCTCCTCAATTTGAACCTGCGTGGTCCGATGCTCAATTGGCAACAAGTTATGGTATCACCTTTCACGGGCTCTTCAAGATTTTATTACTCCACAATCGTGAGGTGTGAGTTAAAGTGACTATATGTTGGTGAGAATAATAAATTTTATGTCGGTAAAAATAATAAATTTTAAAAAGTAATGATGTGATTATAAATTGTATTTACATATGAAACAAATGGTTAGTAGATATAAATGTGGGGTTGTTTTAACAAAATATAAACTCATGGATCAATTATTGTATTAAAATATCTCAAATCATGATATGGAATCACCATGTAATTTCATATCATGGTTTTTGAAGAATATGATATCACCTCTCATGATATGGATCATGAGATGAAATCAACGTAAAATCGCATGTTCAAATGCTGATTCCATCTCACGATACCATATCGTGATATGATATCGCATGGCCAAACGCCTACTTAGTCATGGGTGGTGTTTGAGGAGACAAGGTGCTGCTAAATGCTAATGGTGGAAGAAGTGAGTGGAGAGGATTTGCACAAATAATTAACGGAGGATAAAATTAATCCATTTCACATAGTAATAAGGCAAAATTGAACCTTATCCCTTTGGAAGATCGGATGGCTTTTAAAAGTAAAAAGGGAAATCAAGAATCCAGCTTTCAGTTTCAAACTTTTCGAAATGGATGTCTCATTCCTTATATGATAATTCCTCCATCCATTTTTATTTGTCATGTTATGCTTTTTAAAAGTCAATTTGATTAATTTTCAAAGTCAAACTAGATTATATTAATTCAATATTTTAAACAAAAAAAATCAGATATTCAAAAACTATACGAATAGTACTATAAATTACAATTTTTTGCATATCAATATCACAAAAATACATCGTAAAATGTTAATCAATAAAGTTCTTATAATTTGACTCTAAAAAAGAAAACCGTGGACCACTCTAAATTTTGAACTGTAAATTTATATACAGTCTCGTAATTAACGTTCCCAATCAAACTATACAAAACGTTCTGGCAAAGTCTCCCAGTGAAAATAAACAAGGTGAATTTCTCAAAATATTACTGCTTCCATGAATTAATGGCTTACTATATTTTTTTCCTAGTTGACTTGGATTGTTTATATCAATGGAGCATTACTCTTTCTTTTAAGATGTGAATCTTACACGAGGGCATTGAAAATAGAACAAGGTGTATGGGCTTATAAAGCTTGTATTCTTTGTCAGATAAAAAACATACTTGGAAGAAGTAATTAATCCTTAAATCATCACGTCTCAAATACAAAAATCACTTACAAGCTGAATTGTGACATTACGCTAGTACTATCTGAACAAAATCTTGCATACACTATGAGTGCACCAATTTATACACATATACAGTGAGACCTGATAAACAATGGTAAGTGTGTCAATAAAGTCGATATATTGAATAAAATAGGATCATATTGCTATATTGAATAAAATATGAAGAATATTATTGACATAAAAATGCTTAAATAGAGTTATATGGGTGTGATTATCTCTCTAGTCTCCCCCTAAAATACAATCTCTTGGACAAAGCTCTCCCACCTCAATTGATTCCAAAAGCCAAAGGCCCCTGGACCCACTTGTTCAACCTCCCTGTTGCTTGACCCCCACCAGAATCATCAGCCACCACAAGATAATGAAACAGCTTTTCCTACCCATTAACTTGTCTCCACGTGTCACCTGTGGATTCTCTCCCCACTTGGTAGTTGCCTAGTTGTCATTTTCCCTCCTTTGCCCCTTCACATTTCACAGTGCCCCATAAGTCTCCAGCATTCTAGCTCAACTTCACTACTCCAACTACAAGTTTTACAACACAAAAATTGAGAGCAAGAAAGAAAAGAGAAACCAAAATTAGTCAGTCCAATGTTGAAAAAAGAGGAGAGTGGGGGGTTTGATGGAAGTAGCAACAATTGGGCAAGGGTGTGTGACAGTTGCCATTCCGCAACATGTACCGTTTACTGTCGGGCGGATTCCGCCTATTTGTGTGCGGGCTGTGATTCCCGCATACATGCAGCAAGTCTCATGGCTTCTCGCCACGAGCGTGTATGGGTTTGCGAAGCCTGCGAGCGTGCCCCTGCAGCCTTTCTTTGCAAAGCGGATGCTGCCTCACTTTGTGCCTCTTGCGATGCTGACATCCATTCTGCAAACCCCTTGGCACGTCGTCACCACCGTGTCCCAATTATGCCCATTCCAGGTAGCCACCATTTCTTTTTTCACACACTACATGTTAGAAATTTCAATAAATATGACTTGTAAACCATCATAATTTCAAAAATCAAAAATGTAAAAATTGAATCCATCAAACTTAAATTCTAAATTAGTCTCTGATTCAAATATCCAGGAACCCTTTATGGTCCTCCAGCTGTTCACACCGTTAGCGGTGGTTCTATGATGATCGGTGGGACTACAGGGGAAGGCACGGAGGATGATGGATTCTTGAGTTTGACTCAAGATGCAGATGATACAACCATAGATGAAGAAGATGAAAATGAAGCAGCCTCATGGTTGTTGTTGAATCCTCCTGTTAAGAATAACAATAAGAACAACAATCAAAATAACAACTATGGGATGTTGTTTGGTGGGGAAGTAGTGGATGATTACTTGGATCTTGCAGAGTATGGAGGGGATAGTCAATTTAACGATCAGTACAGTGTTAATCAGCAGCAACAACATTACTCTGTTCCTCAGAAGAGCTATGTTGAAGATAGTGTTGTGCCAGTTCAGAACGGACAGCGAAAATCTCTGATTCTTTACCACCAACTGCAACAACAACAAAGTCACCACTTGAATTTTCAGCTTGGAATGGAGTATGACAATTCTAACACTGGATATGGTTACCCTGCTTCTTTGAGTCACAGTGTAAGTTTTCTTCACTTTATCGATATACCTCACTTTGTGAGTTGTCTTACGAAGCTACTACTCTGCGCAACCTCAGTTTTTTTAACACTTCTTTTTAGCGCACTTCGTCCCTGAGGATATGTCATTTTAGGTGCCCATTTGCTATTATGGTTACCTTTACATACCTAAACTGACCCCTTGAACTTTTGTCGTATTAAACTTTACCTAAGATTACGCTCTTTCCCAAATAAACAAAGATGTTTAGACTCTTCTTCACCTTCCTTGACATTGAAATAACGTGTAATTAGTAACTCTTAACAATTATCCTTTATATTCAAGTTATAAATAGTAATTCACTATAATGTTTAAACTGCTCCAATTCACCTTATGTTACTGTTTAACCGTGTTCTCAAGATTCTTTGATAAAACTTATCCTCAAGGGTGGAAATTCTAAGAATATTTACCTTTTCAGCTTCTCCATTGGGTTTCTTTTGACACTTGATTTAACACAAGGTTACCATGTTTATGTTAATAATCAGCGACATGCTACACAGATGTTGCTGTTGCTTTATGTGTAGATCCTTAGGATAAATCTTGTAGTCTAGCTAGTCTGTTTTCTTGAATGGACCAAGGAATTTTTATGGATATATACTAATATTAGTATAAAAATAATTACACTTAAATGTATTTTAACATGTTTTTTCACATAGCTAATTTCACTTTCTATAATTATCTTTTTAAGTGATACATGAATAGGGAAGTTGACCACTCATGTTTTTGTTGTCTTTATGTATCATCAGGTTTCCATTTCGTCGATGGATGTCAGTGTTGTTCCAGAATCTGCACTAAGTGAAACTTCAAACTCCCATCCACGACCTCCAAAAGGGACCATCGATCTGTTCTCAGGCCATCCAATTCAGATACCTCCCCAGCTTACTCCAATGGACAGAGAAGCCAGAGTCCTAAGGTACAGAGAGAAGAAGAAGAACCGTAAATTTGAGAAAACCATAAGGTATGCTTCAAGAAAAGCCTATGCAGAAACAAGGCCAAGAATCAAAGGCCGATTTGCAAAGAGAACGGACGTAGCGGCTGAAGTAGACCAGATGTTCTCCACACAATTAATGACAGACAGCAGTTATGGAATTGTCCCTTCATTCTGAATGCAACAAAGAGAAGATCAACTACAAGCCCCTAAACCTAGAATTAATATTGTATCTCTTACGTCATTATCGATCTAAGGCTATTGGATAATGAGAAATGTACTACAGCAGTTTTCCACAGAGGATTTGTTAAATTCTCTGCTTTGTTGTATATGTAAAAAGAGTTCTTCCTTGTAGACCACGTTGCAGTCAATACGTACATTTTTTCTCAGAAAGAAGTAAAGAAACAGCTCCTCCAGTGTGAAGGGATTGACCCAACAAGACAAAAAGTACTAGTTCCGCGAGAGGCAAAGAGTTGACTGCAGTAACAAGGAGTGTGGTGGGATGGATGAGACATGAACAACCTTAACCAGAAGTCTCGGGTTAATGGAATTTTTTTTAGTAAGAAATGCTTACCTCCTTAGTGGACCTATCTGACACATAGATAGATACTGGATGCCTAAAGGGAAAAAGAAAAAAGAAAAGAAGAATTGACTGCATATAACTTTTCCACATTAAAAGAACTCAGTGCAGCCACAAGTAATGGGAAAAGCAAAATTACCGACGACCTCTCGATGCTCAGTGGCTGTATATGACATTGTGTGCTGGTGCAATATAATTGAAGCTGAGTTCTGCTTTCTGCTTTCCCCTGTGGTCATCTTTTTGTTGGAACATACTCTTTTTGGATGACATATAATGTTCATCAATACCTGCTTTTGGTCCAGGCTTCAATACAATGAATATCCCATCACTGAAGATAAAGAATAAAAGGTCCACTTCTCCAAGGATAGGAAAGCACAATATTTTTGCCGAAAATGGTACTGCATAAGCGTAAGCAAAATACTGCTATGATCATCAAATTTTTAGTTGTAATGACAGAATCAAGGTACACGATATCCCTAAAATAGCTAACATACAGCTTCTAATTTGTAATCAGCAAGGAAATAGGTAATTTGCTCAAGAAAAAGAAGCACTTTAGTGGGTGGTGAAAGGAAAACTAAAGGCAATAGAAGCAAGGGGACTGGGGAACGACATCTGTTAAGCTAATGAAAAATCTCTAAGACCAATCATCTGTATTTACCCTTGCATCAAGTCAATCAACTACTAAAGTGATCCTCCTATCTTGGAATCTAAAGAGTTCTCACTTCTATGTATCATCTATTTCATTAGCTGTTTATATATAATCAACTAAAAGCACTTGGCAGTAAGAAAATTACTTGATTCAACAAACTGGTGTTGTCAAAAGCAAAAGGTAAGAAGAGCAATCAGGGTATGGTCGGATTTTAAGTGCAAAGTGCGATTAAAAAGCACACGTTAATGAAGGAGACGAAGATGAAGAAGTTAATGTAAAAATAAACACAAACAAGCATCTATATGGACCAAGGAATTGAGAATAAAATTGCAAACATAATAAAAACATGTCAATAAAGTTCAAAGTCATTTTTTTATTCCGTTGCAAAGATGCAAATTTAAGTTTCTAATTCAATTTTATTGACTAATTTACTTTGATAAAGTATTTTATTGACCTATTTTTAATCACTAACATTTTTCCTGAATGTTTCCTTTAACAAGTGATGTATCACTTCGCTTTGTAATTATTTTTTAGCTTGCCCACTTCAAAATCATTATAAATTACTTAAACTTATTAAGAAGCAATTAGTTGGCTGTCTTTCTAAGGCACAGACCTCACACTGCCTAAGCAACGCAGAACACCAAGTCTGTGATGCATCTAGCTTCAAGGTTTATGCATTCCTCATGCGCACTTCTAACAAATTGCCTTATAATCCAACTTCAAAAGGAAAGTGGTGTGCTTAGAATAGAATCTTCTCCATCTACATCAAGCATACATGACTTATTAGGCTCAGTTATTTCTGAACTACTCTACTTACTACCAAAACAGTTTACCACTAAGAAGGAGGTATTCCATGGCCCCAAAAGTATCAGTAATCAAAAGACAATGTCCTTTTATCAGTCTTAAGCTGAAGGAAAGCATATTGCACTTTAGCCTTTTTTTGATGTGAAGTAGTCACTGAAAAAGTAACAAAGCAAGTTCCAGCTTATCTAGGAATAAGGTGAAAGTGTAAGGAGGTAAGAACTTTGTGGCTAAGAAATTTCATCCAAGAATGGCTTGGACGTTCACTTTTAGGTCTTTTTTTTTATCATTGGGTACTTTTAGTATCCAATTCTGCACTGCTATTCGTTGAACAGAAGAACCTTTATCCACCTCACAACTCACTAGCAAAGAAAAAGAATACTCATTAATGTGTCACGACCAATATTATTTTGCTCAGTTATTTCTGCACTACTCTACTTACTACCAAAACAGTTTACCACTAAGAACTACTATCAATAAAGATAGTTGCTGCTCTCTTCATACTTGTTTGCAGGTTAATAAGTTGCTCATCTATCTTTAGCAATGCATGTGATCCAATTAATTGGATTTCAAGTCGCAGTAAACCGTGAAGCATACTGCTAGGAGGTATTCATGGCCGCAAGCCCTCAACAGAAATTAGTAATCAAAATATGCAACTGATTGAACAAGACGCACAAGGAAAGCATATTAAACCTTTTTCGATGTGAAGTAGTCATTGAAAAAGTAACAAGGCTAGTTTCAGCTTATCGAGGAATAAGATGAAAGTGTAAGGAGGTAAGAACTATGTGGCTAAGAAATTTCATCCTAAAATGGCTTGGACATTCACTTTTAGGTCCTTTTTTATCATTGGGTACTTTTAGTATCCAATTCTGCACTGCTATTCGTTGAAGAGAAGAACCTTTAACCACCTCACAACTCACTAGCAAAGAAAAATGTCACGCCCCGAGGCTACCCCCTGAACGCAGACACGGGACCTAGGATCACGAGTGACCCTAAGCTAACTCTGCTGGCATAACATGAGCATACTAAGAATAATAAACTAAATGCGGAAGCTTAAAACATTAAATAAACTGAAATGATGGGGAATACCCACATACTAGATCTGAATATAAAAATCTGGAGTTTTAATACAAAAGAGATATCAAACTCAAATACTAAGTTGAAACTAACTATGTCTGAAAATAGCCTCTACTGACTAGAAATGTTGGGACAGGCCCCAGCTAAGTCTAGTAAAACTGAAACTAAAAGACTGAAAAATGAAAGATAACATGACTATGTCCTCGAAGAATGAGGACTCACCAATGATGTTGTTGAACTGGAGATCGGGGACCGACCTAAGTGTGATCTGAATGTTGAGAACCTGAACCTACATCACGAGAAGATGTAGCGCAGAGTATGCGTCAGTTGAAAGGTACTGAGCATGCAGGATAGAGTAAAGCTGAAATAAACATATAACTAAACAAGCAATAAATCAAGAGCATAATCTGAACATAATATAGATACTGAATACTGAGCTAACTGAATGCAATGACCAAATTTATAACATGCTTAGACTGAATATTAATTGTACTGAAATATGGTCAATGCAATAGATTCTGACTGAACTGTGGGAGTTACTAATACCCGATAATAAAACCACATGAGCTAAATGTGGAGTCCGATGTATACCTATCGAGAGGACCCAATACACCTGGCCAAAGGTGTAAAGGCATGCTGGCGTGATCACTAAAATAATGCCCACGGAAGGGACTTACAACCTACGTGGCTCGTATTTCTGGGACTAAATAGGTGACTGACCCTAGTCCAACTCGGTATTATGCAACTCCCAAAAGATTAAGTGGTTAACACATTATGACAGAAATACTGTAATACTAGATAGCTCAAAACTGAACATGCAAACTGAGAATGCAACAATTAATCTGATAATGATGCATTAATAATTGAATAACTGAAATATCTGACCTAGCATCTGTAATTCAAGAACTAAAGAAATACATAGCTAGGGTTTTGAAATTCATGCAATAAACTGAGTAATAACGTGATAATCTGATTTGGAACATATACGGAACATATTCATGAAAATCTGCTGAAGTTCTAGAAACCCTAGGTCTGTTCATAACAAGGGAATCAAGAAACTGACTGAATTCTAGGGACCTAATGGATGAAAGGTATCCACTAGTGAAATCCCACATACCTGGTGACGAATTCCACAGAGAAATCTTTCAATTTCGGGGCTGAAATTGATGGAATCTTGTTGCGTTCTTGAACTAGGGTTCTTGGCCTCTTTTGTCCTCCTACGCTTTAAGTTTCTATGTTTTGATGAATGATTTGACTTAGGTAAGTTAAAGTTATGTTTCTAGGCTTAAACTGACTAAAACCTCATAATTTAGGGTTTAAAAGACGTAGTTTAGGGGTCCAACAAAATAGGAAAAGACCAAAAGATCCCCGACTTAATTGCTGTCGGAGTGACCGACGGACGGGACCTATGGGCCGTAGGTCAACCTATGGTTCGTAGGTTAAGTCTGCCCGACAGGGCTTTACTAAAACGATCATAACTTTTTACTCTGAAATCGAATTTTAGCAAACTCAGTGGCGTTGGAAAGAGGATTCAATTATCTATCATATCATAGGTCATGGGACACATAATTCCTTTTGTACTAAGAGTGATGACCATTTGAAGTTGACCCAATCAGCAATTTCCCCCTAGCTGGCTGCTGACCTTCACCAATGGTCATACCTACGAACCGTGGATCGAACGACGGTCCGTGTTGGTCAGCCGTCGTTCGTGTCAGAGGCTGGGTAAGGGGGAGGGGGGGTCTGATCCACGAACCAGGACCACGGACCGTAGGTCCGATCGTAGATCAACCCTTAGCCGTTTTTCTAAGCTGAGTTCTGGGGAGGGTTGCAGTGGTGAACCACAGATCAACAACATGGTCCGTGGGTCAGACCACGGTCCGTGGGTGAAGACCGTAGGTTGCACCTGCAACTTCTGAAAATCTGAATCTGGTATATTTTTAGATACGGGGTGTTACAAGAAAGAATACTCATCAATGTGTCACGACCAATATTATTCCCACCCAGAATAAACGGACAAACAACTCAGATTGTTTGAGTTATTCCCGAGCCTTTCAAGTTGGATCAGGTCCCTCTAATTCCATGGGTACTTTAGCTATCTATTTATGCCATGCCATTTGCTGAACACCAGCACTTTTTCCGCAGCTCATAGGAGCCAAGCAATCCATCATGGAGCAATTCTAGTGATTCCAATGCAATAAAATTATTAAAACAACAAAACAACCTTTAATGATTTTTCTAATTCAATGTCAAAATATCAAACTACATTGCTGGTTGACTCCACAACAAAATCCAGATATAGTAATCTTATTTCTTGTCTGTGAATAACTAATTTCGTGCAAATTTGCTGCTCGAGATTATATCGTACACACACACACAAAGTGGTGTCCAAAATGCTCAACTCAGTGGCGAAGCGGCGATTTTCATTAAGAGGGTTAAAAAATATGACGAAATAAATACACAAGGAAGTCAAGAGAATTCAACATCCAATATATATACTTAAAAATAATTTTAATCGTGTACATACAAAGTAATTTTCCAACGAAGGGGATTCGAACCCCTTGCCATTTCCTGGCTCGACTCCCTCGCTACCTCCCACCAGCACGGTTTTCAAATTATTCCGCTCACCAAGATTTAGGCAAATCGGAAAAATCTGTGTAATGTCGTCTCTGCTGGAATTTGAACCTTGGTTTCCAAGGTTTTTATCCCAACTCCTTAACGTCAAGGGAGAGAACAAAACCATATTACCTAAAGATAATTTATTGGTTGTTTTACATATTATGTGAAGGTGTGAACCAAGGAAACCCACACATAAGGCTTCCTCATTTTAGATTGTATCAGTTGAGGGTCAAAGTTTGCACCTGGAGGATAATCCTAACAAATATTCTATAGATATGGTTTAAAAGAGAATGTAGCACTTTAGGTTATTCTTTTGTGGATCAAGAATCTTAAGAAAAAGTGAAAAGAGCATATTCCATCTCACAAGAAAATTGAAGTTATCCTGGACCTGTTGTGTTCCACAGAAGTAACCAGAGAAAGGCTAAACTTCCAAGTTTGAGATCCCTCCTATTCCATGGGTACTTTATGTATCTATTTCTGCTCTTTCATTTGCTGAGTCACAGCACTTTTTCTACAGCTCATAAATGCCAAGCAATCCACTTGTGATTCCTATGCTTAGAAAATTACTAGTTTTTGGAGGTAGAGTCCTGAGAAAAAGTGAAAAGAGCAGGTTCCACTTAAGTCACCTGAGCACAGCTAAGCCTTTTAAGCTTTGAGGTCCCTAAGATTACAAGGGAACTTTAGCTATCTATTTCTGCTCTGCCATTTGCTGAGCCGCAGGTCTTTTTTCCCACAACTCATAAATGCTAAGCAATCCACCATGGAGCAATTCTTGTGATAGCTATGCTTAAAAAATTATTAAACAAAACAAAACAATTTCCAGTGATTTTCTAATTAATGCGAAAATATCGAACTTCATTTCTGGTTGATTACACAACAATGTCCAGATACAACAATCTTATTATTGTGAGTGAACAACTAATTTCGAGCAAGTTCGCTAGTCGAGATTGTGCCTTACAGAAACACATAGTGAGGCCAGACTACGCAGCTTGATTAAGTCACCAGGTACCTACTACCTCCAACCGGCTCTACAAGTATTGAATAATTATGTCCACCAAGATTTAGGCAAATGCGAAAAATTCTAGTAGCGTCACCTCTGTTGGGATTTGTACCTTGGTACCAAGGCTATTATTCCAAGTCCTCAACTGCCAGGGGACACAGGGCCATTATTTTTCATAATGTGCGAACGAAAGAAGCACACACACAGACGTAGGCAAGAATTCAACAAAAATGTTTCATCTTAGATTGTATCAGTTGACTGTCAAAGAATGCATACAGAAGCTAATCTAGGCTAATATTTTAAAGCATATAATTTAAAAGACAATATACAGCTTCTTTCTTCTAACTTTTGTGGATGAAGAGTCCTACCATAAAGGTGAAAAGAGTAGATTCTATCTCAGCGAGAACATTGAAGTTGTTCCACAGAAGTCATTAGAGCCTGGCTAAGCCTTTCAAGTTTGAGGTCCCTCTTGATCCATGACACTTTAGTACCTATTTCTTCTCTTCCATTCGCTGAAAACCTGAAACTCAACACTTTTTACAAAGCTCATAAATTTCTCAGTTTTTTGTGGGTGTGAGGCCCTTTCAGATCCTTAGGACTTTATGTATCTATTTCCGCAATGCCATTTGCCAAACATCATTACTTTTTTGATCTGGTTGACAGCCACAACAAAGATTCTTTCGTGCCATATCATCAATTTTATCCAATAATAGCATTAAGAGGTAAAATTGTCTAAGCATTTCAAATTTGTGTATTTAGTGGGGAAAAACTGAAAAATGCATTTGTCCTCTTTTTTATATACCAAGATGCATTTGTATGTAGTGTAATCCCTTTGTATATACCAAACAAAGATTCTTTCATGCCATACCAAGATGCTCTACCTTAGAGGCAATTGTCCCTTTATAGATATAAAAAAACAATGAGAACAAACCTAGTTTAATCCCACAAGTGGGGTCTGGAGGGGGACAGATGTATGCAGAAATACCTTTGTGGGATAGAGAGATTGTTTCTGACAGACCTCGGCTAAAAAAGTGAAGTTATTCGGAAAAGGATTGCAGGAAGAAAAAGAAATGACAGCAAAATATCAAGCTGCATGCAAAATAGAACAACAGATAGCAAAAACATTGACAAAAAAAAAACTGTGATAACTAAATTAATACTAATAAATAGGGACAAGAGGATATGAGGTTAGCCCCCTGCCACTCCTAACTAATGAGCGACCACATTCAACTACCTACTAACCTTCTATCCTAATCCTCGATCACCATACCCTCTCTTATCTAGGGACATGTCCTCAATAAGCTGAAGTTGTGTCATGTCTTGTCTTGTCTAATCAACTCCCCCCATTTCGTTTTTGGTCACCACTACCTCTCCTAACTCCTGCTACAACCAACCTCCTAACTAGCGTATCCGCATATCTCCTCTTCACATGCCCGAACCATCTCAGTCTCACTTCCCTCATCTTGTCCGTCACGAATGTCATTCCCACCTAGCCCCATATAGCTTTGTTCCTGATCATGTTTCTCCCTTTATATATACCATTTCTAAAAATATGTGTACCTATATGAAGCTTGTATTCTTTATCAGAAAAAAGACATATTTGGAAAAAGAAATAAATCCTTAAACCATCACGTCTTAAATTCAAACAGACTTATAAGTTGAACCATAACAAACCGTAACAATAGATGTTAGTATCATATGTTCAAAACAATAAAGCAGAATATACGAAATAATCAGGAAAGAAAAATTTAACGAAAAATACAGAACTGTGAATTAATTATCAGAGCCCACAGAATTCGCTATGTGTCCTTAATAAGCCCTAGCCCCATATAAGAGATCTACAAAGGTCATTTTCTTCTTTTCAATTTGTACGTGGTCATAAGAGACCACTTCCTCTCTATCATTAGATAAAAGATACATGTCGTCAATATTCAGACACTAAATCAGTTGCCCAACATACATTTTTTCAAATTTGAAACAAGAACTTTCATTGTGTCTGTTGCAACACCAATTATTTTATTTTGATGTGGTGCTGAGTTTCTTTTCCTAATGTTAGTAGAGCATCAAAGTCTTTCAAATGAGGTTTTCTATGACAAAGTTCCTCTATATTTTCTCACCTGCTATTATTTTCTTCTCCTTCCTACACTACTATTTTGAAATAATAGAAAGGGAAAACGTCAATATTATAGATGCTTATCAAAGTACTAAACTCTGAAGGGATCTTCCAAACAGTATAAATTCAACATGTGAAGTAAGCCTAAGTATGCCAAACTCAGCAATTCTTACGATGAAACAAAAATAATCTTGCTCTCCAAGAACAAGACTTCCTAATTCCTCCACTCCACTACTATTCTAAAAACCAAAATTACAAAACCAATGTTTTCAATACCATGCCATACAGGTCCGAACCATTCCCACCCCTAACAGTGAAAACGTAATAAACTATGGGAAGTGTGTCGGTATAGTCCACCCCTTAAAGGCAATCTCTTGAACAAAGCTCTCCCACCTCAATTGATTCCAAAAGCCCAAGGCCCCTGGACCCACTTGTTTCAACCTCCTTGTGGCCTGACCCCACCTCCGGCCCCACCAGAATCACCAGCCACCACAAGATAATGAAAAAACTTTTCCTACCCATTAACTTCCCTCCACATGTTGCCCTTGGATTCTCTCCCCACTTGATAGTTGCCTACTGTTATTTTCCCTCCTTTCCCCCTTCATATTCCACAGTGCCCCATAAGTCTGCAGTATACCTGCTAAACTTCAGTATTCGAAGTACAACAGAAAATAGAGAGCAAGAAGAAAAAATAGGCCAAAAATAGTTCAATGTTGAAAAAGGAGAACAGTGGGGGTTTTGATGGCAGCAGCAATTACTGGGCAAGGGTGTGTGACAGTTGCCGTTCAGTTACCTGTACCATTTACTGCCAGGCGGATTCTGCCTATTTGTGTGCAGGCTGTGACGCCCGCATACATGCAGCAAGTCTGGTGGCTTCTCGTCACAAGCGTGTGTGGGTTTGTGAGGCCTGCGAGTGTGCCCCTGCAGCCTTTCTTTGCAAGGCGGATGCTGCCTCACTTTGTGCCTCCTGCGATGCTGACATCCATTCTGCCAACCCCTTGGCACATCGTCACCACCGTATCCCAATTATTCCCATTTCAGGTAGCCACCATTTTTCTTCACACAGACCATATATACTCCTACATGAGAAAAATAACAAAAATGTCAATATATATGGCTTCTAAACCATAATATCAAAAGTGTAATGTTTTAAATAATAAAAAACATAAAAATTGAACTCATCAAACTTAAATTCTAAATTTGGCTCTGATTCCAATCTCCAGGAACCCTTTATAGTCCTCCAGTTGTTGACACTGTTGGCGGTGATTCTATGATGATTGGTGGGTCCACGGGGGAAGGAACGGAGGATGATGGGTTCTTGAGTTTGACACAAGATGCAGATGATACGACTATAGATGCAGAAGATGAAGATGAAGCAGCTTCATGGTTGTTGCTGAATCATCCTGCCAAGGACAACAATAAGAACAACGTTCACAATAACAACAATCAAACTAACAACTATGGTATGTTGTTTGGTGGGGAAGTAGTCGATGACTACTTGGATCTTGCAGAATATGGAGGGGATAGTCAGTTCAATGATCAGTACAATGTTAACCAACAGCAACAACATTACTCTGTTCCTCAGAAGAGTTATGGCGGAGATAGTGTGGTGCCCGTTCAGGACAGTCAGGGAAAATCTCTATTTTTTTACCACCAACAACAACAAAGTCACCACCTGAATTTTCAGCTGGGGATGGATTATGACAATTCTAACACTCGACTCGGTTACCATGCTTCTATGAGTCACAGTGTATGTTTTCTTCACTTTATCCATATATGTCAATTCAAGCAATATGCACTTTCAATTCATGAGTTGTCTTAAAGAATCTTCACCTTTTTTGCCTTTCCTTCGGCTTTCTTTTGAAACTTGATTTAACACAACGTTACAACGTTCGTGTTGTTAATCAGCGACATCCTACACGGATGTTGCTGTAGTTTTATGTCCTGATCATCAAGATAAATCCTGCAGTCTTGCTAGTCTGTTTTCTTGAATGAACCAAGGAAGTTTTTATGGATCTAAACTTTTATGCCTTATTTTTCAGATAACTGATTTCAATTTTTATGGACAATCAACTTTAGTTATCTTTTAAGGGATAGTTAACCGGAGCGATAACCCCTTTTGTTTTCTTTATCAGGTTTCTGTTTCGTCGATGGATGTCAGTGTAGTCCCAGAATCTGCACTAAGTGAAACTTCAAACTCCCACCCACGACCTCAAAAAGGGACCATTGACCTTTTCTCAGGCCCTCCAATTCAGATACCTCCCCAGCTTACTCCAATGGACAGAGAAGCCAGAGTCCTACGGTACAGAGAGAAGAAGAAGAATCGTAAATTTGAGAAAACCATAAGGTATGCTTCAAGAAAAGCCTATGCAGAAACAAGGCCAAGAATCAAAGGTCGATTTGCAAAGAGAACGGACGTAGAGGCCGAAGTAGGCCAGATGTTCTCCACACAATTAATGGCAGATAGCAGTTATAGAATTGTCCCTTCATTCTGAATGCAACATAGAGAAGATTAACTAGAAGTCTCTAAACCTAGTATTACTAGTGTAACTCTTACATTATTATCAATATAAATAGCTCTTGAATTATTAAAAATGTTACTAAAGTAGTTCTCCGAAGAGAACTTATTAAATTCAATGCATTGTTGTATATGCAAAAGGAGTTCTTCCTTGTAGATCATGTTGCAGTCAGTACGTACAATTTTTCTGAGGAGAAAGCAAACAAAGAGCCCCTCCAGTGTAAATGGATTGACCTAACAAGACAAAAAGTAGTAGTTCTGCAAGAGCAAAGGATTGACTGCAGAATCAAGGAGGGGGTGGTGTGGATGAGAAATCTGCACCCTAAAACCTTTTGGTACAAAATTTTACCTCCTTAGTGGACCTACCCGGCACAAATTCAGATACCGGATGCCTAAAGGGAAAAGAAAAAAGAAAAGAAGAATTGACCGCAGTTACCTTTTCCAAATAAAAAGAACTCAGTGCAACCACAAGTAATAGGAAAAGCACTATTACCAACGACCTCTGGATGCTCAGTGGCTGTATATGACATTGTGAGCTGGTGCAATATAATTGAAGCTCAATTCTGCTTTCTGCTTTCCACTGTGGTCATCCTTTTGTTGGAACATACTCTTTTGGTCCAGGGCCTCTCTCTCATCTAGTGTTTGTCCCAGATTCTCTTTCAGCACAATAAATGACCCATCACTGAAGATAAAGAATAAAAGGTCCACTTCTCAAAGGATAGGAAAGAACTGATGCAATACTTTTTTCCTAAAAATGGTAGTTCATAAGCACCATGTAAGAAAAATACTGCAATGATCAGCAAAAGTTTAATATTAAAATACAGTTTTTATTCTTTAATCAGCAAGGACATAGGTACTTTCCCTTCCCCTTTACTGAAACTTAAAAGTGGAAAGTGCATCAAGGCAATTAACTACTAAAGTGATCATCCTATCTTGGGATCTAAAGGTTCTTTTTTTAATCCATTTCATTAATCGTTTATATATAATTAACCAAAACAAAACAAAACATGGCAGTATGAACATTACTGGATGCTGGACTGTGGACTCTAGTTCCTGCAACAGAGTCAAAAGCAAAAGGGAAGAAGAGCACCCCCAGGGTATGGTCGGGTTTTAAGTGCAAAGAACGATTAAAAAACACATGTCAGTGAAGGAAGACGAATATGAAGATGAAGAAATAAAAATAACCACAAACAAGCCATTATATGGACAAATGAACTGAGAAAAAAATTGCAAGTGAAACATAAATAAAGAATAAAACATGTCAATCCAAGTTCAAAATCCGTTGCAAAGATGCAAATTTAAGTTTCTAATTCAATTTTATTGACTAATTGTCCTTGACTAATTTTGTTCACTAAGTTTCTAACTACCTGTTTTTAATCATCAACATTTTTTCCATAACATTTTCTTAACAAGTGATAAATGACTTTGCTTTATAATTATTTTTTCTTTGACTCTGTCACTGTGAGCTTGTTGAAATTATTGGTCCTAAGCCCAGATAAAGAGAGGAGGGTTGCCGAAGGTCAATCGGAAACAGCTTCTATACCACAGAAAGTTAGGGGTAAGATTGCATACATCTTACCCACCCCACTTGTGGGATTACATTGGATTTTTGTTGTTTTATAATTATTGTATATTATCGCCCTCTTCAAAACAAAACTTATAGGCATTATAAATTACTACCTACACTTGTTAAGAAGCAATTAGTTGGCTGTCTTTCTAGGCACGGACTTACACTTAAGCACTGCCTAAACAACGCAAAGTACTCTTTTAACAAATTGCTACATAATCGTTCTGTCGCAGCTACATAAATTGATAATCTTCTATCTTTTAGCAATCCATGTGATCCAGTTCATTGAATTTCCAGTTACAGTAAACCATGAGGCATAAAATGAGTAGGTATTCCATGGCCCCAACAGTATCAGTAATCAAACCACAATGTCTTTTTATCACTTTTAAGCTGATACGGGGGACTCAAAGTATGCAACTGCCTAAACAAGACGAAGAAGGAAAGCATATTGCACTTTTACCTTTTCTGATGTGAAGTAATTGTCCTGCATATCAAGGAATAAAATGGAAGTGTAGGTAAGAACTTTGTGGCTAAGAAATTTCATCCAAGATGGCTTGGATGTCCACTTTTAGGTCCTTTTTGATCATTGAGCACTTTTAATATCCTATTCTGCACTGCTATTCGTTGGACAGAAGAACTTTTATCCACCTCACAACTCACTAGCAAAGGAAAAGAATACGCATCAATGTGTCACGCCAATATTATTCGTGCCAGAATAAAGGACAAACAAGTCAGATTGTTTGAGATATTCCTGATCCAGACAACAGGATATTCAAGGTGCTCTACTATCTTATCCCTTTTAAATCATGTCCAATTACTTTTCAGGACTTCAACAAAGATGTCTCATTTTAAAAAGTATCAGTTGACTGTTAAAGGACCTGGAAGCTAAGCTAATCTAAATCAGCATTTAAAAGCATATAGTTTATAAACAAATGTAGCACTTTCTACTTTTGTGGAGGTAGAGTCCTGAGAAAAAGTGAAAAGTGTAGGTTCCACGTAAGTCACCTGAGCACAGCTAAGCCTTTCAAGTTTTAGGTCCCTCAGATTCCAAGGGAACTTTAGCTATCTATTTCTGCTCTGCCATTTGCTGAGCCTTAGCACTTTTTCCACAGTTCATAAATGCCAAGAAATCCACCATGGAGCAATTCTTGTGATACCTATATGCTTATAAAATTACTAGTTTTTGGGCACGCATTTATCGCGCATCAATGTGAAGTAATCTTCTTAAAACAACATACTATTAATATATAAAAGATGTGTTCCATTATAAAATTAAAATTTTAAAAAGTTTCAAGTTCATGAATATAATGAACGTTAATTATCTTTTGCAATTTAATTAAACCCACTTCAGTGATTCTTCTACCAGTTCGCTCCAAACTTGCTTTAGATCTTCATAACATCATAATAAGATTGAAGGGTTGCAACTCATTGTCACTAAAATTAAAAGTGAATTCCACTACGTTTTTCTTCCACTACTCTTCTTTGAAGAAATTCCTTGATTTACTTCACTATTTCTTAATGTAGTCTACTTTGCAGAAGTTCCTGGTTTTAGTAAAATGTACTCAGTTACAGAATCAAGCTTAAAGTTGATATAAAAAAAAATTCATAAAGAAGTCCATTGAATAATAACTCTGATTAAAACCTTTCTAATCCTTGGGTTACAAAGCAAAGGAAAATGAAGCATTATGAAGAAGAATGCATCTTTAAGGTTCAAGGTCTGTCATTACTTCTGTTAAATGAAATTCCAGACTTGGTATAAATTAATTTCATTTCATAGTAAATTGAGAAGCAAAATTACAATTTTTCTTTTTAAAAGATATTTAAGTTATTTCAATTCCCTAAAATGACTTTTCCCCTGCAAATTTATTTGCATTAGAACTTTTAACTAACTTAAGGGAATATTTAATGAAAACTGACAATAATATTTTATAATTGTGTTCCTATATTCTATAGGGACATCCAATTTTTGAGTTGGAGAAAATATTGAACCTGAATATTTAAACTCTTAAGATGCGAATACAGGAAAAGTGAATTAGAGGTAAGAGACTTGAGTAAAGCAGTTAAGACAAAAGGAGACCAATTTCTATACTAAATTGATCTTATAAAACTCTTTTCCCGGAAAATTCCTATTTCTTGTCATTGCTAGACTTTATTTAGGGCAAAAGATTTATTGATGGTTCATTGCATTCCGAAGTTAGTAATGTTCAATAAGTTGGCGAACTTTCCTCTAAATAGCTTGTTTGGATGGTTGTTACCTATTGTATTGTAGTGTATTATGTTGTTAGTTTAAATATATTGTTGTTTTTTAGAGTTAATGGTTAAAAAAACACCTAAACTATCACTTTTTTCGCGAGTTTCACACCCAAATTATGAGTTGTTCCCTTTTCCTACCGGAAATATCACCATAAATGTATTAAAATACACCTCGGCGCTGATTAAACTAGCTATTAGTTGTTCCCGGTGTGCACTTTCTGTTATCACCCTCTTTCATTGCCATTTTTTAAGCCAATAGAAAAAATCTTTCCCACCTGAACTATCACTATCTACTCAAGTAGATGTTTTATTTATGAAACAATGCTAAATGCATCAAAGAATGAATTCGGAGGCTAATCCAGATCAATATTTTAAAACATACAGTAAAGACAATGTAGAGCTTCCTAACATTTTTGGATGAAGAGTCATACTATAAAGGTGAAAAGAGTAGATTCTATCTCAACAAGAACATTGAAGTTGTGGACCTGTGGATTCTCTTCTCACTTTGTAGTTGCCTACTGTTATTTTTCCTTCTACTCCACTTTCACATTTCACAGCACCCCATAAGTTTACAGCATACCTGCTCAAGTTCAGTATTCAAAGTACAATAGAAAATAGAGAGCAAGAAGGGAAAAAAAAATCAGTTCAATGTTGAAAAAGGAGAACAGTGGGGGTTTTGATAGCAGTAGCAACAACTGGTCAAGGGTGTGTGACAGTTGCCGTTCCACCGCATGTACCGTTTACTGCAGGGCAGATTCCTCCTTCTTGTGTGCCGGCTGTGACGCCCGCATGCATGCAGCAAATCTGTTGGCTTCTCGTCACGAGCGTGTGTGGGTTTGCGAGGCCTGCGGACGTGCCCCTGCAGCCTTTCTTTGCAAGGCAGATGCTGCCTCACTCTGTGCCTCCTGCGACGCTGACATCCACTCTGCCAACCCCTTGGCGCGCCGTCACCACCGTGTCCCAATTATGCCCATTTTAGGTAGCCACACAAAAATTATACTCCTACATGTAAAAAATAACAAATATTTCAATAAATATGATTTTTGAACCATAATTCCAAAATGAATAGCATTAAGTAGCAAGAACATTTAAAGATTGAACCCATCAAACTTAAATTCTAAATTCGTCTTGATTCCACTTTCCAGGAACCCTTTATGGTCCTCCAACTGTCGAAACTGTTGGCAATGGTTCTATGATGATTGGTGGGCCCACAGGGGAAAGCACAGAGGATTATGGGTTCTTGAGTTTTACTCAAAATGCAGATGATATGACTGTAGATGAAGAAGATGAAGATGAAGCAGCTTCATGGTTGTTGCTGAATCCTCCTGTTAAGAAGAACAATAAGAACTTTGACAATGACCACAATAATCAAAATAACAACAATGGGATGTTGTTTAGTAGGGAAGTAGTGGATGACTATTTGGATCTAGCGGAGTATGGAGGGGTTAGTCAATTTAACGATCAGTACAGTGTTAATCAGCAGCAACAACATTACTCTGTTCCTCAGAAGAGCTACCGTGGAGATAGTGTTGTGCCAGTTCAGGAAGGACAGGGAAAATCTCTGATTCTCTACCACCAACAGCAGCAACAACAAAGTCACCACCTAAATTTTCAGCTGGGAATGGAGTATGACAATTATAACACTAGATATGGTTACCCTGCTACTATGAGTCACAGTGTGAGTTTTCTAATCTGTATCCATATATATCACTCAGGCAACATGCACTTTGACGAAATTCATGGACCAAGAAAAATTTTATGGATCTAAATTTTTATTCCTTATTTTTCAGATCACTGATTTCACTTTTTATGGACGAATAACTGTAGGTACCTTTTAAGTGATAGTTAATTGGGGAAATGACCACTTTTGTTTTCTTTATCTTGATGTATTCTCAGGTTTCCATTTCGTCGATGGATGTCAGTGTTGTCCCAGAATCTGCACTAAGTGAAACTTCAAACTCCCACCCACGACCTCCAAAAGGGAACATTGACCTTTCCTCAGGCCCTCCAATTCAGATACCTCCCCAGCTTACTCCAATGGACAGAGAAGCCAGAGTCCTAAGGTACAGAGAGAAGAAGAAGAACCGTAAATTCGAGAAAACCATAAGGTATGCTTCAAGAAAAGTCTATGCAGAAACAAGGCCAAGAATCAAAGGCCGATTCGCGAAAAGAACAGACGTCGCTGAAGCAGACCAGATGCTTTCCACACAATTAATGGCAGATAGAATTTATGGAATTGTTCCTTCATAGCAATGAGTAGATCAACTATAAGTCCCTAAACCTAGTATTAATATTGTATCTTCAATCATTATCGATCGACTAGCTATTGAATAATGAGAATGTACTAAAATAGTTTTCCACAGAGGATTTATTAAATTCTCTGCATTGTTGTATATGTACAAAAAGAGTTCTTCCTTGTAGACCGCATTGCAGTCAATACGTACAATTTTCCTGAGGAGAAAGAAAAGAAAAAGGCCCTCCAGTGTAAAGGAATTGACTGCAATATCAAGGAGTGTGGTGGAATGAATGAGAAATTTGCATCCTAAACCAGAGGTCTTGGGTTAATGCAGGACCTTTTGGTATGAAGTGTTTACCTTCTTAGTGGACCTACCCGGCACAAACATAGATACTAGATGCCTAAAGGGAAAAGAAAAAACAAAAGAAGAATTGATTGCAGTTAACTTTTCCAAATTAAAAAAGAACTGAGTCCAGCCACAAGTAATGGGAAAAGCACTATTACCAACAACCTCTGGTTGCCCAGTTGTATATGACAATGTGTGCTGGTGCAATATAATTGAAGCTCACTTCTGCTTTCCACTGTGGTCATCTTTTCGTTGGAACATATCTTTTTGAATTTGATACATAATGTTCATCAATAACTGCTTTTGGTCCAGAGCCTTCCCCAGATTCTCCTTCAGTACATTGAATGTCTCATCACAGATAAAGAATAAAAGGACCACTTCTCCAAGGATAGGAAAGCACGGATGCAATATTTTTGCCTAAAAATGGTAGTCCATATGCACCGTGTAAGCAGGATATCACAATGATCATCAAAAAATTTAGTTTAATGACAGAATCAAGGTACATAATATCCCCAAAACAGCTAAAAATACAGCTTCTAATTTGAAATCGGCAAGGAAATAGATAATTTCCTCAAGATATATAAGAAGCACTTTAGTCAGTTGTGAAAGGAAAATTAAAGGCAATAGAAGTAAGGGGAACAACATGGGATAGATGGATAAAACTATTGAATTAAGCTAGTGAATTTATCTAAGACCAATCATCTGGATTTTCCCTTCACTTCTACTGAAACTTAAAAAGTGGAAAGTGCATCAAGACGATCAACCACTAAAGTGATCCTCCTATCTTGGAATCTTAAGTGTTATCTGTTTCATTTATTTCATTAATTGTTTATATATAATCAACTTAAAATACTTGGCAGTATGAACCTTTCTGGATTCCACTGGGTTCTAGTTCCTGCAACAGAATGGTGTTGTCAAAAGCAAAAGGGAAGAGCACCCCCAGGGTATGGTTGGAATTTAAGTGCAAAGAAGGGTTAAAAAGCACACGCTAGTGAAGGGAGATGGAGATGAAGAAATATAAATAAAAATAAACAGAAACAAGAAGTTAAATGGACAAAGGAAATGAGAAAAAAATTGCAAGTGAAACATATATGAAGAATAAAATCATTTTAAATTTTATTCAGTTGCACAAATGCAAACTTAAGTTTCTAATTCTCTACTGAATTTCTAACTCACTGTTTTTAATTTTTTAATAAGTGATATATGAATTGCTTTTTTATTATTGTTTAGTGTCACCCACTTCAAAATAGAATTTATAGGCCTTATTAATTACTTAAATTTTTTAAGAGGCAATTTGTTGGCTGTGTTTTTGTAGGCACACGCCTTACACTTGAGCACTGCCTGAGCAACAAAAAGCAGCTAGCCTGCGATGCATCTAGATTCGAGGTTTAAGCATGCCTCATGAACACTTCTAACAACTTGCTACGTAATCCAACATCACCCTGGTATTAACAAGTTCTATCTAGTTCAATTACTGAATACTTTTGTTTAGCAGAAATCAAAAGGGCATAAGGTATTTATAAATACAGCTGCTTTACAAACAATCCCCAAAAAGATGTAGCTTACATAAATGACTTGGGTTGCTTTAATAGATTCTCAGCCATTATTTGGCTCATTTATTTCTGCACTAATCTATTTACTACCAAAACAGCTGAACACTAAGAAATATCAATAAAGATACTTGCTCATCTCCTCATACTTGTTTGCAGGCTAATAAATTGTTAATCTATCTTTAGCAATCCCTGTGATCCAGTTCATTCAATTTCCAGTTACAGTAAACTGTGAAGCATAAGACGAGGAGGTATTCCATGGCCTCAACAGTATCAGTAATCAAAACAGAGTGTACTTTTATCAGTCTTGAGCTAATACCAGGTTTACAACATATGCAACTGATTGAACAAGACGCAAAAGGAAAGCATATTGCACTTTTACCTTTTTTTGATGTGAAGTAGTCATTGATAAAGTAACACAGCAAGTTCCAGCTTATCGAAGAATACGATGAAAATGTAAGGAGGTAAGAACTTTGTGGCTAAGAAATTTCATCCAAGAATGGCTTGGACATTCACTTTTAGGTCCTTTTTGATCATTGGGTACTTTTAGTATCCAATTCTGCACTGCTATTAGTTGAACAAAGAACCTTTATCCACCCCACAACTCACTAGCAAAGAAAAAGAATACTCATCAATGTGTCACTGCCAATATTATTCCTGCCAGAGTAACGGACAAACAACTCATTGTTTGAGATATTCCTGATCCAGATATAGTTGATATAATTTAATTAACAACAGGATATTCAAGGTGCTCTACTGTCTTATACTCCCTTTTAAATCATGTCCAATTACTTTTCAGTGCCTCAACAAAGATGTCTCATTTTAAAAGGCATCAGTTGACTGTCAAAGGACCTGAGGCTAATCTAAACCAGCATTTAAAAGCATATAGTACTATAGTAGTAGTTTATACAAAAATGTAGCACTTTTTGCTTTTGTGGAGGTAGAGTCCTGAGAAAAAGTGAAAAGAGTAGGTTCCACTTAAGTCACCTGAGCACAGCTAAGCTTTCAAGTTTGAGGGCCCTCAGATTCCAAGGGAATTTTAGCAATCTATTTCTGGTCTACCATTTGTCTGAACGTCAGCACTTTTTCTGCAACTCATAAAACCCAAGCAATCCACCGTGGAGCAATTTTAGCGATTCCAACTCAATAAAATTATTAAAGCGATAAAACAACCTTTAGTGATTTCCTAATTTAATGTGAAAACACAAACTACATTGCTGGTTCATTCGACAACAAAATCCAGATATAGTAATCTTATTTCTTGTATATGAACAACTAACTTTGTACAAGTTTGCTGCTCGAGATTTATCGTATACACACACAAGGTGTTGTCCAAAATGCTCGACTCCCTCAACTACCTCTCAAAAGCACAGGTGTCAAATTATTCTGCCCACCAACATTTAGGCAAATGAGAAAAATTTGTGTCATATCCATATTAACTAATGATAATTTTACTTGTTTTACGTATTATGCCTAATTAAAGATTGTATCATTGTTTCGGAGGATAATCCTAACCAATATTCTAAAGATATGGTTTAAAAGAAAATGTAGCATTGTAGATTCTATCTCAGCAAGAACATTGAAGTTGTGGTGCTGAATTTTGGAAAGACGTTACCAGAGCCTGGCTAAGCCTTTCAACTTTGAGGTCCCTCTTGATCCATGGGCACTTTAGTACCTATTTCTGCCCTGCCATTCGCTGAAACTCAGCACTTTAACACAGCCCACAAACACCAAGCATTCCATAATGGAGCAATTCTTGTTATTCCGACGTTCATAAAATCATTAAAGCAATAAAACATCTTTCAGATCCTTAGGACTTTATGTATCTATTTCCGCAGTGCCATTTGCCAAACATCATTACCTTTTTTTTATCTGATTGACAGCCACAACAAAGATTCTTTCGTGTCATATCATCAATGTAGAATTAAGAGGTAGCATACGCGGAATCAAGGCGGCTCAACCCTAAAACCCCAAAAAAATAAGGCCCTCAAAAATACAAATCATCCAAAGAACCAATAACCCCAAATTCAGTTCAAAAAAGGAAATTCAAATACGAAAACATGTATAAAATGCACAAAACAGAAATAAATAATCGAGCAAGAGGCGAGATTAAACGAAGAACCAAAAGCACTGGATAGAAGACGCAGACAAAAGATGAAGGAGCAACCTAACTGTATTTATTTATAATGATGAGAAGCACCGTAATAAGCACGCTAAGTAAAATGTTAGAAGCACCGTTATAAGTACGCTAAGAAAAATGTTACTAATACCGTATTGTGAGAAGCACCGTAATAAGTACGCTAAGTAAAATATTAATACCGTGTATTGTAAGTAGAATATAAAAAAAATATGTATTTAGTGTTACTATTAATTTAAAATGAGAAAATGGTCAAATGATCCCCCAACTTACTATCGAATTTCCAACTACACACTTTTACTTCACGGGAGTTCTATTACCCCTTGAACTATTTAAAATTGAAATTATTATCTCCTTAAAAGCTTATGTGGCAAAGTGAGTGTATTTCACTCTCTCAAATTTCACTCTCTCTTTAAGAGAGTGTGAAGATCAAAAATAAATATTAAAACTTTATTTTTGATATTCTTTTCATTTTTATTTTTTTTCTTTATTTATTTTTATCTCATCTCTTTTTTTCTTCTTCTTAACAACTTAGTAGAGCATTCATGGTAGTCATCAAATTTCATCATCACGATCTCGAAACACCACCATTACAATATCTATTAACACACCATAATTCCTAGATAGAAATCTCTTTCCTACTCTCCACACAATAAAAATTATTAAGTAAATACCCTCATTTTCAAAATCAACTATTAGCCATTAAAACACCATTGAAATATCATTTTGAAGCTATTGTAACAAAAATTTTCAGTTAACAAAATTCATTCAAACAACTTAATAATGTTGGGAATCTCTTAAAAAATTCTCAAAATATCCTCATCGGAAAAGATTTTGAATGACAATTTATTGTTTAGGTCATTCCTCTTATTGAATCCATGCTCTTGCAAAAATGACGCAGAGAGTTGTCATTCCTCTAATTACCACCATAAATTTTTTCGCTTCTCAACCTTTCTATTTGTGGCTCTATAGTTAGTAAGATGAAATTGAAGGATGGAAGAGGAAGAACAAGAACAGGAAGAGAAAGAAATAAAAGGAAAAAGAAAGACATAATAAAATAATCAGTCAAAAAGGACAAAAAAAAAAAAAAAAAATGAAAAATTACACGTGTCAAACGCGTGGATTTCACTTATCAACATAAATGTGGTTGTGACTTTTTAGGGAGGTAATAATTTCGATTTTAAATAAATCAGGGGGGTAATAGGACCCTCCGTAAAGTATAAGTGTGTAGTTGAAAATCCGATAATAGGTTGGGGGCTCATTTGGCCATTAAAAATTATAGTTTGTTGGTAATTATTATGCATATATATTTTTGAAATGTTATTATTGATGTAATTATAATGTAAAATAGTAGATAATTATTGATGTAATTATAATTAAAAATAGATGATAATTTACTATGTTCTATAATATTTGATCATTTTTCTTTTTACACGTATATTAAAAAGTCATAAATAATTAGATAAAGCTACTTCATTTGTCCAACAATACTTGTCCATTATTGATTTTGCACAATTTTTAAGAAACTATAAATAGAACGGAAAAGGCTCAAAAATACCCCTAAATTATTTGAAATAGCTCACATTTACCCTTAAACTATATTCCGGCTCAAAACTATCATTCTCGTCATACTATTGGGTCAAACATACCTTTCTAACTAACAGAAGTGTGTGAGGTGCCATGTGGACACCACATGGATGCCATTACTACCTCAATTAGTTGATAATTATTATGCACATATTTTTGAAATTTTACTATTGATATAATTATATTAAAATTCATAAATAATTAAATTTATCATTAATTTTTATTTCTTAATTTGTTTAATTTACTTTAGTTTGAATCAACCATGTTTCAATATTAGTTTTGTAAGATTGTCTTCAATTATTTGAACTGTTTTATTAGACATTTCAAGCTCAAACTAACTAGATTATCAACTAATTAAATTTTAAAAAATATTTTAACTTTGAATGTCTTCTAAAGTAACATTCATATAACATTGATTTTAATGTAACACAAAATATTTTTACAAGTAAAAAAATGATACTCTAATTGGCATATTCAATCTAGTATTAATTTTATTTTAAAACACTTTTTAGAATAACTTTGATGTATTGTGTAACAATTGACTTTATTGAAAAGGTTTTCAAAATTATAATTAATAAGAGAAATTTAAATATTTGTGTTATTATGTAACGTACAACAATTTATATATGTGTATACTTGTCTTACAAAACATTACAAGAAATATTATACTTTCAATCTAAAGGAATAAAATAATTATCAAATTATAATTAATTTAAAAAAAGCAAAAGTAAAATATATAAAAAAAATTAAAAATGTAAGATCTTTTTTTAAATTTTGTCTTTAGATCCCCTTTTTATTGAGCAACCCTGACATTTTTTTACTAAGCAACCCTGGCAATAGATAAGGAGTAGAATTAAGAAGTAAAATTGTCAAAGCAATTCAAATCAAAGAATGTAACTTGTTGTTTAAGATTCTTAGTTATTATATTTGAAAGAAAATAAGAGTTGGTTTGTCCTCAATAATAATCAGCACAAGGACAAACAACCATACTTATTCAAGAAATCTTATAAAATTTGGTGACTTTTAAATAAAGAGAAAGTAATTCTTTTGAAAGTTTTGTCGACAACATATGTTATGCGGATGACGAATCCAAATCAAGATCTTTTATTTGTGAGTCAGAGTCAATATAACACAATGTCGCACATTTTATTTTTAGATTCAGGTCCTTGGATGTGAATTGCTTTGAGATAAAATCGGGCTTAAATTCACATGATGAATTGGGCTACAAATGGGCTTTAGAAGCTCATATATATATTGGACAATTAATCTCCCAATATATATGTTTGTACTTACATGTGCACAAATAACTTCTTGTGGTCTTTTTATTTTTGTCTCTCAATTTTGTGATCTCTAATTTAGTTGTATCAACTTTTTAAGATATAAAATTCTAAAACTGAATTTTGTTCCAAGGTACAAATTATGTCCTAAAAACACAAGTTCAATTTAAAAACATCATGTCTAAGAAGTTCATACACTGAAATATGCTTTGGACATAATTAAGGTCAACCCGTGCCTTATAGAGCATAACATATGCCTAGCATTTTATTGTCTTTTTCTAATATTAAAGGTAAAAGTTTGTTTTGTGAATTAGATAGCTCTAAATACGTTTCAAAGCAAACATTCTCTAAATAAAAAACACCTAGCGAAATTAAGTCATAATTAAGAATACTTTTGATAACAAATTTTAATTAAATGAATAGTACAAATAAAAATTAAAGACCACTATATACAACAAGGATTACTTAATCAACCTAGGGTAATCGTGAAATTTAGGATTAATTAGCTTGTTAATTAAGAGACCTTTTAAACACATTAATTTGATCATAAGAAAGCCATCTTATTCTTCTAGAACCTTGATTTATCCATCACTTTTCTGTTAAAGCTACACTTCTTTTTTCCCTTCTTAATGAATTATTTATTAGCCTATCATGAGTATGACTTAAAATTCATAAACTGAATTAGATTCTTAAGCCGAAAGAACACGTTTAGCAAGCCCTATAGGCCCATTTCACAAGAAACTCTCCCTTAATTTCGAATATTCACACATTATTGTTCATGTTAGTTTTTTCACATGATCAAATTACGCATATACCCTTCCGTAACCCATTCCCAGTAGATTCAACTGAACATATTATTTTAAAGTCAGTTTAATTCTAATTCCAGCAATTTTAAATCTTTGTTCGTCTATAATGGAGACAACATGACAAATAATTAGCTTCATGTAACGGTAGAGACATTAAAACAAAACGTCACAAGAGTATAATCCACGCTATCTTTAGTTGATTTTAGATTAAACTAAAAAATAGAAAATCAGGAAAGAGACCGATCGAAGAGCTTATTTTGGAAAAGATATAAGCTTTATATACTTTAATTTCTTATCTCATATTAGATGATAGTGGCACTAGATGAATGATTGTCACCTACAAGTCTCCTAATTCTAGTGTCTAATAAAGGATTATATTGGATGACACGAGAAAATTCTTAGGTATACTAATTAGTACAATTGAGGTCATTCCATATTTAAGTTTAATCTCAAATTAATTGTTGAAAACGTGTATTGTTAATCGATTTACATATTTCAATAATGATATATATAATTAAGAAAAGGTCACGAAGGCAAGTTAAAGTCCAAAAATAAAATACCACTGTGTTTGACGCATGGAGGGAAAAAAACCGAGTCTGAGTATAAGAAGATCTAATTTGTTGTAGACCTAAATATTATTAAGCAAAAAATTAAGTACTCCCTCAAATTATTTGTCTTTCATTCTGAAATAATTATCTCAAATTATTTTTCATTTTAAAAATTTAACACAAAATTCATTATTCTTTTCTCAAATTAATTATTCTTAAAAACTATAAACACCTTAATTATAAGAGATGACACATAGATAAAGTGAATATCAAATGAAAAGATATTATATATTAAGACACAAATAACGGTAAAATAGTCACAATCTCACCTAATTAATATTTTCTAAGAGACATGTGTGAGAGAAACACGACAAATATTATGATAAAGGGAGTAAAACTTCCTCCCTCTAGTCCAAATTAAGTGAATTGGTGAGATATAACAAACCTTTTAAGAAAAACATTATTTAAGAACATAAATCAAATAATACTTCATACTATTACCCATTTGATTATTCCTAAAATTCTCTTAAAAGTAAACTAGTTTTAAAAAAATCATTAAGTGAAAGGGTATATATGGAAAAAAATTCAACATTTTTTTGGAATTTTGAATAATTTATTTATTTTAAGCTAAAAATAATAATCTCACTAATTCACTGAGTAATTAAAAAACTTAAATATGGTAACTAGGGATAAATATGGAAATAAAAAAAAGTTAGACAAAACTTGAAAAGTGATGCACCGTCGAATTTTTGAGTGCATAGATCATCAAGGAATACAGTATACCCAAAGAAAGAATCCTAAACCTTTTTTGAGTAGAAAACGGTTCCATTATATTATATGGTAACTATTTTCCCTTCCAATCTTATCAATGTACTATTAAAACCCATTATTTCCCCTCTTATAAATACAACAAAAAACAAACATAACATATCAAATATCAATCAATACCATAGGAGAGAAAAAAAAAAATGTCAATGTCAAGTAGTATGATGATGATGAAGCCATCACATAATGCAACTTCAACATTACTAGTAGACTCAGGTATTACCAGATGGAATTCACCAGTCCCTTATCTTTTTGGTGGGATAGCAATTATATTGGGATTAATCGCTTTAACGTTATTAGTCGTAACTTGTTCATACAAGAAACCTTCAACGGAAGAATCATCGTCGCGTTCAAACAGCGTTAACGATTCGGATCGCGATCAAGAGAAGAAGGTGGTAGAGTTGATGAAGCCGGAGATGGAACCAAAGTTTGTTGTGATCATGCCCGGAGATTACAACCCTACGTGGTTAGCCAAGCCGACTTTGCCTATTCGCTACGGTCCCGACCAAGTCTAAGCCTGGATCAGCAATTCAAAACGAACAATATCACATATTATGTTAAAAGTATTTTTGTTTTGATCGTTTGATTTGTGAAAACGAGTACATAAGGGGTGGTATATATTTTGTTTACACGAATCAACTGCAATTCCAGCTAGTAGTATATTTTTTGTATCAACTTCTTGTCATCCAATTTTATTTTATTTTTTTATAGCTAAAGAAGAGAATATGGATCAATTATCGTTTATTTGAATGTCAAGCAAATTAATTTAGGGCTTAATTTCTGCATTAATTTAAGCAAGCGAAGCACTAATTCCCATAGTTAATTTGAGTAAATATATAATATTTGAAGCAACGAGGCCCTGCCATAATAAATTAAGCCAAAGAAGAACAAAACAGAGAACAATAATTCTTCCAATAAACTTGTAGAATAGAAAACATATATAATTAGGCTTTAGCTGGAAATTTGATTGTAACTTTGGGTGGAAGTTTTATTGATTAAATTCTGGCGCTGCTTTTTTTTTTTTTATAAAAAAAATCCCTGTGAAACTGGTCAATAATTCTTTCAATATTCTCTAGTAGATGTTTGTTTAGTTACGTAATTTATCCTTAAAATACTACATAGGACATTTATGCACCCTTTCTTTCAAATTACGTGGCATAGTTTGAATTTCGAGAGTTAAACAATTTAGGTTTGACTGTAAATTTGGGTATGAAATCTACGAGTTTTTTAAAATAAATATATTTGAAAATTATATGAAAAGTGTTATAAGTCAGTATAATTGACAATTCAAAATATTTAAAAGAATATGAAAAATTACAGTGAAAAATATACTATAATTTGAATCTCGAAATTTAAAAAGTGTCACGTAAATTGAACGAATACTTCTTTTTTTTTAGTTGCCTTACTGAAATTATAGATTCAGCACACTAGAATACTATCCTCGAGTTAGATTTTTAGGTGGCTTATCTTTCTTTTCCCCTTTAATGTTGTTGAGGGAGAAGGGATATAATGTGAAATTTTTTGATAGACATTAACGTGACGTAAAGCCTACAGCAAAATAATGTGAGGGAGTGGAGTGTTGGAATTGAAATTTTAATTAAGAGAAAGTTTGGTGCATTAAAAGAAGGAATAGGTAGAAGAGGGGACCAATAACTCATTTGTGTCATGGGAGACTCATGAGTCGTGATTAAAGGCTATTAGTGTTTGAGTCTTTCAAAAATAGATTTTCTATTTTCATGGGTTAAGGTAAGGTTTGAGTATATTTAACTTATTTTAAATTTCACTTATGAAATTTTACTATATATAATTTACTTTTGTTTGCCACAATGAAATTTGTACACCCTTAAGAAATGTGAAGTGCGCGCATATTATATTTATGTTAATTAGTATATAGTTTTTTATGGACTTGAAAAATAATTTGAATGGATAGTTAATATTAAGGGTAAAACAAGTTTTTTTTTTTTTAAATTGATATGCTAAAATGTATAAGTACAAGTGAAAACATATTTTTAGTATATCAAACAAGTAAATTATTTTACAGAAAGAAGGGGACTATTATTTCTTTTGATCGTAGCAAGAGAAGGTTAATTAGGTGAAATCGAGCTTTCCAGACAATTACTCCAACAATTAATTGCACCATTTGTTATGCCCTGGCCATTTACTCGGACTAGCTAGATCATTTTTTCAGAAGACATCAAATATTATCTTTAGATCATATAATCTACCGACCTAGAATGATTGTCAAAAACTAAATTTTCGCTAAAAATACAAAGTGAAACTTTGATATATAGACATTAATGTGACCGCAAATTCTAAGCTAATTATAGGAATTAATCAAGGGTGGCGAATGAATAAATTGAAAATGAATTGAATTGTAATCAGTACATGAATATGGGTAAAATTGAATTGGAGTTGATTTTTTAATATGGAAAAATGAAACGAAAAAGGCATGGTGGAGGGAAGAGGAATTATAACCGCACATAGTAATTTTTAGCCCAAAAACATCTAGTTCTAGCATCTTAATTGTTGGACCAAATGGCAACATCTTTTGATCCAATACGGTAATGATCACTTCACCACCAATTGGATTAAGTTGATTTATTTTATCCTTAAGACAATATTAATGTCATCTTAACTCATGAGTCGATAAGCACTTCTGATGTGAAGTAAATTATTGAAAGAATCAACTTAATCAAGATATGACCAATGGGCAGGGAGGTATATGGATTAGGTATTGGAAAGACTACTAATTAGAGGTATAATCAACGGATCATTTAGTTGAATTTAAGCGGATTAAAATAGATTAAGTCATAAAAATATAAGTTGTGTTATGTTAATTAGATTGTCAAAACGACGATGATTCAATTTGAGTTCCACCGAAAACAACGTGCTTTGAAAATGAATAAGGGAGTAACTAATTAAGTAAAAAGTATTTTCCTGCATTCATTTTATTTGTCTAGATTTTTACTTTTAATATTTAGCATTTTTAATATATTACTAATAAAAGAATTATTATTATTTTCAATTTTTATTCTTAGCATAAGTTACTTATTTTTTAAAACCTAATACTAAACATCAACTAACAAGTGCATTATCATAAAATAATTATTACAATTATTATTTTTTAACCAACGGGCAAAATCCAAAATAAACAAGTAAAATTGTACAACAAAGAGAGTATAATGTGAAATTTAATGTTAATGAAGCGGGAGAGGGACACTAATGAGTCAATTATAGGAAGTTACATTTACACCACAATCACTTTTAATTTGACATTAATATACTCCTATCACTTAATTCCACCCACTAATTTTTTCTACTACTTTCTCGGTCTTTAATTACTTATTTATTTTGAACTTGGCATAATTATTAAGAAAATAGGGGTCCCTAAGAAAATAATAATTGATATACTGAACTTATCATTAAATTCCTATTAATTGATAGAATTTCAAAATCAATTTACTCATTAAAGAAGTTCTATCTTTTTCAAAAACATTAATTCTTAAAATAAATTAAGAATATAATAAATATTTTTTTTTTTCATGATTTGTCAAAAATAACAATTAAAAAAAAGGACAAGTAAAAAATTCGGACAAGGGAGTATGACACATTTTTGTGGCTATGTATATTTTAGTTATATCTGAAATTGATGGTAATTGACTGATTGACCTTAGTCTTTTCTGTTTTCCCTGGAACTTCCAGAAGTAATCATAAATGGAAAATGTAGTTCAATTTCTCCTCGCAGAACAAAGTTCTTGCTGTTTTCAAGCTTTTTTTTGATTAATTTTAGGTAGGGGTGGTAAAATTAAATTCAACCCGCTCAATTCGATTCAATTCATTTAGGTTTTGGTTGGTTATTGACCTGTCCATTTGTTAGCTCAATCCATTTCAATTAATTAAAAATTGGATTGACGTGTAACCCAAATTGATTTTTGAGAAATCTTGTCAAAATATATATTTTTTAAAACTTTTTATTTTATTTTACATGTTATATATAGTTATATTAAAAAAAAAGAATTTTGTTAGGTACTAAAAACTTATAAATAACAAATAAGCTATTAAAACTTAGTAAAAATTGGGCGGATTGAGTTATGATCCGTTACCCAACCCATTTTGGTCTAAACAAATTCAGATTGGGTTGGGTCTTGACCCGTTTAGTGTCTTGATTCATTTTGATCCGCCCAAATTTAATCCAATCCATCCAATTATCACCCCTAATTTTAGCTTATAAAAAAAAGTTTAATAAATTCAAAACTATTTATAAGTCAGTTTGATTAACTTAACCAAATACTTAATTCTTTTATTTCATTATCACATAAATTTGGTTACTTTAAGCGAATATTTTTGCTTTTAAGACTTCAAATATATGAAGTATGATTATAATCTTTCACAATTTTCTTCTCTTGTTGACAAAAGGAAAGAAAAGAATAAAGTAGAATAGAATTATTGGCAGACAATTTATTGTTTGGGGTTGGTGGAACATACGCGGTGACTCAGAAACGTAATGTTTTAATTATGCGGAGTACTATTTATCCATTACATATTATTTTGTATAATCATATTATATTGTACTACAAAATACTATCAAAAGGAGAAACCTTTTTAGAGCTAGGTAGCCAACTAATATTAATGGCGTATTAGCCATTTCATATAAAGCGTACTACTTGGGGGCGCTAGCTAGTTGTTACCCTTATAAGATTTATCTTCTATATCTCATCCGAGTCATCTTCCACACTTGCTTTAATTATTATTTTTTCTTGAGAAAAAGTTATGAAACTACGACTAGTCAGAAATTGCGTGAGAAATTTCTTTGATTTGAGGTATCGCGCAATGACAAACAGGTTCAACAACATCCATGGGTCCAAAAGGAACTCCATTTTCCTATTCGGTGGTTTAGCATTAAACTTGGCACTCATTGCTGTGGCACTTGTCCTCTTCGATTATTAGTACTGTAGAATAGTGTTCCGTTTTATTTTTGGAAGAATTAATTTGTCTTACACAATTGTGAGAAGATTTTATTTATTTTTTAAATATAATTTTATATGGGCTCAAATCGAAATTTAAGCTATCGATCTATTTATTATTATGTGACACATATCGCAAATCGAAAGGGAAAGTAGAGGAAAGGGAGGGGAAGGAACAATGGAAATCAGGAGCCACTTCCAAAATGTCATGGATGTATTTCCTTCCAGTTTCATATTAGTTGTAACAATACTAAAAATATTGAATATCTACCACAAAAAACTTGTCAATTTTAAAAATTAAATTAGAATTGTAACAATTCATATGGAGATGATCATTAAATATATTGCTTAATCAAACTATAATAGTAATGGTAGAAAAGCCAGACCCCAGAACAGAGTGCTTGCTACTGTCAAATTCTTCTTCTTTTTATTTATATTGTTATGCTCCACTGATTGAAATTGGATAAGGGAGTAAGTAAAAAGTACTCTCAGTTTTAAATTGTTGGTAGGTTTTGACTTTGCATAAAAGTTAAGGAATTATGCAAGATTTTTAAAATTTGTGGTTTCATATTATTTAATCTTGTAATCGGAAATATAACGAAATATTCTTTTTGAAATGAACTTTTTTTAAAAAAAAGGAAGCAAAACAAATAAATTAAAATTAAAAACAATAAATGTGATTTTTTTTACTGTTAATAAAGGTGGAAAGGGTACAATGAGTCAATTAGAGAAAGTTACACCACAACCATTTAATTAACATTTTTAATTAAGTGGAAGACCTAAACTAATAATTCCACATTACCCACTTCCACTCATTATTTTTTTACTCAAATAACACATTTTTGGGGCTATGTTTATTTTAGTTATTTTTGAAGTTGATGGTAATTGACTTGTTGACCTGGGTCTTCTCTGTTTTGCTTAGAGCTCCAATATTATGCAATCATAAGTGGAGAATGAAGTTCAATTTTTCCCACTATAGCTATATCTTTTTCATATTTTATGTTTTTTTTTTTATTTTAAAAATACATTTTTTCTTATTTGCTTTTCTTGTGAGGCTCAAACATGTCATCGAATTTTGAGAAAAAAATTATTTATGTCATCCGTTAAAAGTTTAGCTCATTTATGTCAAATTTTTACGAATAACATAGATGAGCCTTTTCTCAAAGTTTGATGGCATAAATGAGCTTTTTTTCTTTTAAAAATAATTTAATTAATGACGTGACTGAATCATAATTGACCATGTGTAAAAATGAATTTGCAAAATTGAAACTGTTTTCCGTTAACAAATAATGACATGAATTACCATTTTCTCAAACGAAAATGACATAAATGAGTCAAACTTTTAAATGAACATTTTCTTAAAATTCCATGGCATATTTAAGCATTTTGCCTTTCTTTTACTTATCACTTTTCCATATTTCACATCAATTCTTATGCCAACATCTAACTAAAAATAGTGCAACTGCTCTTTAATGTAACAATAAAACTTTGACAATCTTGTTGAGTAGCGAAGTAGTATTCTTTATTAGTCAAAGCATGTTGAAAAATAAAGCAAGCAACATTACGTATATAGATTAAAAATATATATACATATAATAATGAGCCGTTTGATATGTTTGATTTTTTTTAAAAAATAATATATATATATATATTTTTGTTGATAAATGACTAAGACTGAATTGTTTTTATTTTTTTATAAGAAAAATAATACTCTCTCTGTCCCAATTTATATAACATATTTCGGATTTCGAGATTCAAACAAATCTATCTTTGACCGTAAATTTTTCTATATTTTTAAATAATTTGAATTATCAATTATTGAGTACTTTTTATGTAGTTTATAAATATATAAATTTCCTTTTAAAATTTTTGAAGATTTCATGAGGAAATTCTCGGTCAAACTTAAATTATTTGACTCTCAAAAAACGAAATGTGTTATATAATTGGGACAGAGGGAGCAGTACTTAAATTAAAAGTAACAAGGAACATGATGAAAGACTTGCATGCAATGGAGAGAAAGTTAGAGCCTTAGCCCATAGAGGTTTTATTTGGAAATGACATTTTGAGAATTAAAAATATAATACGGATAAAAAAAATTAAAATCAAATTAAAAGTACTTATAAGCTGGCAAATCATAAATTGAGATGACCAACTTATTAGTTTTGATTAATTTAGCTTATAATAAGCACTTTAAGTCTAAAAATGTATATAACTCAATTTAACCAATTTATAAACTTAATTAAATACGCTCATAATATTCTTGTGCATTTTTGTTTCTTTTTTATTTATTTATTACAGAAGTTCGTTTAATTTAAACGCATATTTTCCTTTTAAGACTTAAAATGCATGAAGTATGATTACTATCTTTGACAAGTTTCTTCTCTTGTTGACAAAAAGAGAAAAAAAAAAGTAGAATACAATTGCCAGACGATTTTCTGTTTGGAGTTGGTGGAACGTACGCGGTGGCTCGGAAACGTAATGTTTTGGCATCAAATTTGGAAAAGAACCGATCGAATTTATGATTCATTGCGTTCACACGAAATTCAAGAAAAAATATTTTTTTGTTGTTTTAACTAAATTTAGTAAAATATACTACTAGAATGAGCGTTCTTTTTGAAATAGATTTTTTTTAAAAGTTAATACAAATAAATTTATTTTATTTGGAAAAGGTTGGAAAGAAGTGTACGGAAACAATGGTATGGCATGAATCATAGTTGTGATGACTGATGCATAATGAGTTGCAGTAATATTACAGCTAAATAATCCGTTTCAAATGTGACATTATGTACACATTAAAAAGTAGAACGCCTACTCTTTTCTCTTTTATTTTATTTTTGCCAATTATTTTTTCTCCTGTGCTACAAATTGCAAAAAAAAAAAAAAACATTTGGTCATAAATGTTAAATGGAAAAAAAGTAAAATTTCTAAACCATATCCGACTAATAAATCATTAAATTTTAAGATGAAAATTAATATATTCATTGTACGAAATAGCAAAAGAAGAAACTTATTTAGAGCTAGTGGCATATTAGCCATTTCATAGAGTGTAGTGCTTGGGGCTCAAGTTGTATTACCTCTATAAAGTTTTATCTTCCATTTCTCATCTGAGTACTTTTTTGTTGTTGCAGAGTGAAAGTTATGAGAGATACAGCAACAAATTCAACCATTTACCTGGATCCAAATAATACTAGTTCATTTTGGCAATGGAAATCACCTCTTCCTTACCTATTTGGTGGTTTAGCATTAACATTGGCAGTCATTATTGTGGCTCTTTTACTCCTCGTATTTTCCTTCTATCAACCGTGGTCTGACGAAGAAGAAGACAAATCTGCAAGTAGGGGGAACAACAGTACATCAATGGCGGAGATGTCTCCGAGGATCATCGTTATAATGGCCGGTGAACGGAAACCCACACACATCGGAGTTCCGATTTCTTCGTCTGATAAATGTCCTCATTGACTAATTAATATTAGTCGATCCATCGTCTCTTGCTGATCCTATCTAAAAGTTTTGTTATATTACCTCTCTATATATATATTCTCCTGAAACCAATTGAATTAGCCGGGATTGCATTTGTAATTTTCTTCTGGAGTTCTTGGATATATGTAAAAACAATCTCTGTCATAGTTAATGTGAATCAATTCAAATTACGATTTCTGTGTTAATTCGAGCATATATTTTTCAAGTTTCTTATAAATATGGCTACTTAACTTTAATTTGATAAGAATTACTTCATCAATTCACTTTTGATAAAGTAGAATACAATTGGCAGAGGATTTTCTGTTTAGGGTCGGTGTACGCGGTAGCTCGGAAACGTAATGTTTTGGAATCAAAATGGGAAAATGAAAGGACAAATACAATTTATGATTCATTACCTTTTAATTATTCCTCATTTTAAAATTGGCACGAAATATTTTTAAAAAAATCTTGTGATCTTGAATTAAAATTTTCTCTCCAGACCCTATTTATGGGGATTTCATTGGTATCAGGTATGTTATTGATCTTAAACTAAATATGTAGAAAAACTAAATTAAAGAGTTGAACAAAAAAAGAAGAAATAATTTATTAAAAGAAAAAAACAAACAAGAAAAAGTAAGATAAACAAATTTCAAGGAGTATATAGGTTAATTCAAATAAACTTGTTAAATTACTAATATAGGAAACAAGTAAATAAAATATAAAAGAAAAGGTAGATTATTTTTTTTCTATTTATTTTAATTGATCGAACATGTGAAATCAATGAAATAAAGGAATTGTGCTGGAAAATGTTGGAAAGAAGTGTCCGGAAAAAATGGTATGGCATGAATCATAGTGATGATGACCGGAGGCGGACCCACATATGTATAAGTGGGGTGCACGTACACCCGTTAACTTCGAAAAAATTTATGTATATATACATATCTATCTCGAAAAACTGATAGAAACAACAAATATAATTAAGAGTGCACCCTTAGAAATATATAAAACTGCTTTAGTCTGCTGGTAGAAGCAAGGAAATTCACCCATGCAGCCTGGGTTCGATCCGACCATCCAATAGCTATTAATGACTAATCAAATACCATATTATCCATTAAACGTCATTAAAAAATTCGCTATTATCCATTAATCGTTATTGAGAAATTCGCTAATGCTTAAATAAAGATATTATTTGTGCACCCAGACTCTTTAAATCTTGGATTCGCCTCTGAATTGATGACTAATGCATAATAAGTTACAGTAATCTGCCAACTAAATAGTCCAATTCAACTGTGACATTGTGTGCTAATTGTTTTGCCTATTGTGCTACAATATTAAAAAAGAAAAAAAAAACACTTTTGGACATAAAACTTTAAATGGAAAAAAAATGAGAGTAAAATTTCTAAACCATATCCACTAATGAACCATTATATTTTAGGACGAAAATTAATATAGTCATTGTACAAAATTAAAAAGAGAAACTTATTTAGCCATTTCATTAAGTGTATTGTTTGTGGTGCAAGTTGTTACATCTATAACTTTCATCTGGGTAATTTCAATTTTCAATACTAACTTGTTTGTTATGAGAGAGACACCAACGACATCCAAAAACTTTCAAAGTATTGTACTCTGGCTATTGCTCATATATCTTAGAAAATGGAGATTGCATGCTTAAAGTAGAAGTAGGCATTATGTTGATAAAAAACATGAAAGTCATAAACGCTTCAACCCACAAAAATAATGGAAAATTTGCATTAAATAATAAGGTTAGATCAGTTTCAACATGTCTGTGCTTCCTTTCGGCAACTCCATTTTGTTCGGGAGTATGTAGACAAGAAATATGTTGTTTGATTCCATTCTGAGCCAAGTAATTTATGAACTCCAAACTATTGGATTCTCCACCTCCGTCACATCGGGAAACCTTAAGTTTCTTAGAAAATTGTTTTTCTACTAATTTGTGAAAGATAATAAAGATAAGTAGAAAGTCGAATTTCTTTTTCAGCGGATAAATCCATGTAAAACGTGTGCAGTCATCCACAAAAAATGTGTAATACTTTATTCCTTGAGAGGATGCTACCGGGGATGGTCCCCATAAATCGCTATGTATCTTTGCTATTGGTTCGAGTTCCTTTTTATTCGATAATTGAAAAGATAACTTATAAATTTTACCCATTTGACAACTAGTACAAACTAATTTTTTTTTATTCCAACTTGTGACATCATTCATCTTATTACTATGCAAAAATTTAAGAATTCTAGAGTGTGGGTGTCCTAATCTTTGATGTCATAGTGTATCTGAATTCGCCTCAATTTTTGTAGAGGTTATGACTTCATATAAGTGTCCTCCCAAGGCGTACAAGCCATGTCTCTCACGCCCCTTGGCCAGAATTGTTCTTGTGCTCTTGTCCTTAATAACAAAGCCATCATCAGTAAATGTTAGCGAGCATACATTATCCTTCATAAGTTTACTAACATAAATAAGATTCTTCTTGAGTTTAGGCACAACAAATACATCTTTTAAGTGAAGGTTTTTCCCAATATGTTTATCTCCAATGCGTGAGATTTATAGGTTAGCACCATTGCCTACCATAACTAAATCTGTTTTTTTAAACGAAGAAGATTTTTCAAGATTACCTGAAGATTGCACCATGTGATTGGTAGCGCCTGAATCCATGTAAAGGTTATCATCTTTGTGATTACTAATCGTCATTGAAACAAGTGCCTGGAGAACTTCTTGTTGTGATTGATAGGAGTAATCCCATCTGTAAAAACAAGAGAGTGTTGTATGATTGTTCCTTCCACAAATCTGAAATGGGTTAGATTTAGGACTCTCTTTTGTTAATTTCCTTTATCTTGAGTTGTATTATATTGTTTTTGATTGTATGGCCGTCCTACTCTACCCCTTTGGTGTCCTCATCCACGATAACGGTTGTGACACCCTCGTCCTTGTGAATTTTGGGTCACGAAGGCCATGGCTGGATCAATCAAAGTTGGCGCTTCTTGCTCGTCTCCATCTTCTCTCATTTTGAGTCCCCTAAGAGCATTAACAAATTGATTAAATGTGGGATAAAAAGCCTTACTTAACATAACAGTTCGAAGGGTCTTATATTTGCTTCCAAGACCTCTAGCAAAATTAATAACTTTGCTATCTTCGTCTAAAGGTTTGTGTATATCCATGAGGTTATCACAAATTCCTTTAAATCCTTTTATGTATTCATCAATGGATTTCGTTCCCAGTTTCACATTCTGAAGTTGTTGCTTCAATTGGAACTCATTATCCTTGCTTGCTTGTAGATAAGTATCTTCAAGACACGCCCATATTTATTTTGTAGTAGTACATCTTATGATGAGGAATATCGACTCTTCTGTCATTGTTCCAGAAAGCCAACTCCGAACTAGAACATCACGTTCTTCCCAAGCAGTGAACATGGGATTGGGAATTGGTTTATCTTTCTCATCTAATATGTTTGCGGACGGGGGTTCTCCTTCAATAATTTCATCAATCTTCAAGGTTTTCATTAATTGAAGGCTTTGTGTCCTCTAAACTAAGTAATTCGACGGCTTCAACTTAATAGAACAAATCACTATAAATTGATGAAGTGAAGATGGTGAAAGGGCTAAGGTAGTATTTGAGGATAAGACCTTATCTAGTGTTTAGACCGGAATATCTTCAGAATCGTGTTTATCAATCCTAAGCTACTGATACCATGAAGAAAATTATAACAAAAGAACTGCAATTTATTTCAATCTTGCTTGATGATAATACGTTACAATGACATGGGTATATATAGTGTTAGCAGGAGAGTTTACCTATACAAATTTAGGCGTATAATGACTCTTTCAATTAGTTTTTGTGTCGGCTAAAGACACACTACCAATGATAGTATTCTATCCAGGTTGGGAGTGTCTATCAAAATATACCCCTGAACTATCGTAAATGGTATGCAGATATCCTTTGTCATACTTTTGGAACATTGGCGCCCCTACCGTCCAAAAACTAGAGCATATATACCCTTTATACTAACAGACATATACGTGTAATAATCTTATCCACTGATCCGACATTTATTAAATATCGGATCGATGGATAAGATTGTGCCATGTGTCCCTATTTAGTCTTTCGTTAGAGTAAAAGGCATATATGCTCTAATTTTTGGATGGCAGGGGCGCCAATGTCCCAAAAGTGTGATGGAGAGTATCTGCATACCATTTACGATAGTTTGGGGATATATTTGTCCTTTTTCCCTTCTTTTTATCATAAGATTGTTAGGGGTCGTTTGGTTGAGAAGAAGTTATCCTGGGATAACTTATCCCACCA
>JAJOOO010000507.1:0-41177 GCA_029582685.1 Solanum piurae | reverse complement strand
AATCCTGCTCCGAATCCACTACCATAACCTGACCCTCCTCTACCACCACCACCACCACCACCACCACCACCACCTCCTCCTCCTCCTCCTCCTTCTCCACCACCTCCTCGACCTCTCCTTGGACTATGTACACCACGTCCAGCACAACCTCTCCTACCATATCTACAACCATTATTATTACCCACCTTTGACTCTTCAAGGTTAAGATCATCACCAAAAGTGACAGCACTCATTTCCAAGAAAATGATCAAGAAAAGAAGTAACCCTACAACCCAATTGTAAGAAGAACCCATGACTATGATCACAAAGATTCTCACTCAGAGTTTATGAAAGTATGTCAGGTTACTTGTGCACTTCCTCATTCAGAGTTTATGAAGGTATATATAGGCGTAATCACTCGTCAGTGGAAGTCATTAAGGTTTAAAATGTGCTAGGCTGTATGCATGGTTATGCCTTTTGAGCAGTTGCGGAAGTGCCGTGGACATTAAATGAACCAATCATTTGTGTCAAAAGGATATATAATTACATTTCTGGCTAGGCTACAACGTGAAGCTATTGAACCTATGTACTGTATGATTTAGGTCCCATTTGTTTTAATCGATCTGATTTTTAATTTTATTAGAAAATATTAGGTACTTTGTGTTGGGAAATTGTAACAATGAATATATTATTTCTTCATAATCAAGTATAAGTAATGCTTGAGTTGAGATTTATAGAGCGGTTGTTGGATCGACTATGTTACGTTGTACGGGTGAAGTGTTGACTAGTCAAGATGTTCACTAAATGAAGGTATTAGAGATGTGGATGTTTAGATGGATGTGTTGACTATCTAGGAGTAACAAGATTAGGAGCGAAGATACACAAACAATGTAGGGAGTAGCTTTCTCGGTGGACAAGAGGCATGCGGAGCTGAGATGGTTTGAACATGTACTGAAGAAGAGGAGTACAGATGCCATAGTCAGGAGGTGCGAGAGGCGGTGATAAGTTAGAGGGAGTCCGGAGCCAAAAGGGCAAAAACAATTGCCAAAAAATCCAAAAAAAAAATTCAAATTTAATAATCATAACGCTGCCATGACGAGATCAAGGTTATTGTGAACTCGTCACTTTCTTATAATTGCATTCATTTTTTTCAAAATATTTTTCACGAATAAACATTTAATATGATTGTATACAACTCAGAGAAACTGGCTTAATATATGACTGCATCGATCTAGAAGGTTTAAGAACTCCAGTAGTTATCCACTCCTAACATTTACTTTGCCATATATTTGACCAAAAATATTTCAAGGGAAAAAAAATAAAAAATTCAGGAAAAACGCAGCGAATTTTTTTTTAAAAAAAAATTGTAAAGTAAAACGCTGCCAGTGCAGCGATTTAAAAAAAAAAAAAAAAAATTCTATGAAAACGCTGCCATAGCAGCGATATTACTTGGTAAGAAAAAATTGGAGTTAAATAATCGCTGTTGTGCCAGTGATTTTAGTGAAAAATTTTTTTAGAAAAAATCGCTGCCCTGAAAGCGATTTTTAATTTTAACGAAGCAAATGACATTTATATGTGTCAAAGAGAAATCGCTTCAACAACAACGATTTTACTCTTTTGATTTATAAAAAATGATGTGTTATTTTGAAATTTTTAGCAATTTTATTTTACCTTTTACTTCAGACTCAAGGTAAAAGTAAATTGAGAAAGAATTGAGAGAGATGATTAAAGATAATATGACAGAAGAAGCTAAGCTTACTTTTTGGTGACTATAATCCTTGCAAAAATAACTAGTTGTCAGATGTTATTTTTTGGAATTAATTTTAGGTTCAGTTCTATTTGGAGCTAAGATTTTGAAGTCAAAGATATGACAATCCAACTCCTTCTATATGATTGGTGCTGATTTTTTAGGATTAATACAACAATTAGGGATTACTTTAGTTTTTACTTCAATTTATATCGTTGGACAAGAGTGTCTTTTTATTAAATGATACAAAATCTCATGGATCAGTAAGGGTTAGAGTTTATCTTATCAATCTTTATTAAGTAATAAACTTCTACTAATTAACAAGCATAAAGAAAATAAAAGCTAGAGATCAGAACACACCTAGAGATATATTATTGGGAAATTAATTTTAAAAAATAATTCACCTGGGACCTGACCCAAATATAAGATAGCATAGGTAAAAAATTAAGATAGACAGTTAATAGTTAGTAAAAATTATCTCTTTTTCTAGTGGTAGATTAGAGTTCTAGTCTAGAACATCTCTCTCTATAAAATTATCTTAATCTTCAATTTTAGTACGTAGTATAATTTTTGTTTCTTTTTATATTTATTTATCTTTACTATTTATTGTTAATACTTTTTTATCATAATTTTTATTTTTACTTTAGTATTTTTTTTCAAATTTGTTTTGGAAAATTATTTTTTGAACCATGAATCTATCGGAAACTGTTTTCGTGTCCTTAACTATATATATAAAGACTATCTAAATTCCACTCGCACAATTATATTGAATATGTTATTGTTATTATATACTAGTGCAAAATTTTTTGCACCATAAATCTATCGGAAACTGTTTTCGTATCCTTAAATATATATATATAGCGCCTATCTAAATTTTACTCGCACAATTATATTAAATATGTTATTGTTATTATATACTGGTGCAAAATTCTTGCTCACCCCCATACAGTAATCTGTACCAACATAACTGACAGCTAACTGCCTTCTTTCAATTTGTCTTTTATGAGCAACCAAGTTAGATAGAATAGAACTACTAAAAGATCAATACTGTATCTTATTATAGAAACCTATGGGTCCAATCTTCCAAAATAAAATTAAAGACATTTATTTTGAACAACTGTAATGGACCATGTAATATTATTTCCACATCTGTTTACCCCTTGGCTCTTCGTGTTCGATGAACAAGGAGAATATTATTTCCTCGTTTCATTTTACGTGATATCTGTTTATTTAATATGATATTTTAATAAAGATTATTAAAATTTATGATCTAAAACAATTTTAGATGATTGTGTGACAGAATTTCATTTCATTGAGGATAAAATGAATTTTTTAAAGTTAAATTATTTATAATTATAGTAAAATAACATTCTTTTTAAAAATAGCTAAAAAGGAAAAGATGTCATATAACATGGAAGAGAGAAAATACAAACTATACTTAATCAATGTAAGGATGGATCTTGAGTCTAACTCAACTTAAAAAGTTAGCTTCTGCGAAGAGGATTGTCCAACTCTATATAAGGTGACCAAATTCCTATCCCTATTCTGATGTGGGAATTCTTAACGATCAATTGTAGTAGGTTGCATGTCACGCCCCGAGCCTACACCCTGGGCGGGACTGGCACTCGAGTTCTACAATCTATTGATGCATAATAGGCATGAAGCCAGTCCATACCTAGAATGACATAAAAAACTACCATGTCTAACTCAACTAAGTTAGCCATGGTACTCTTGTTATTGACAAAAAATAGTACAATCACGATAGACTCTCTCTGCTAGAATAGACTCACCAACAGGTGTAGAAACACTGAAGGGCTCAAGAAGTTGCTCAGGAAGAACATCAAAATTGAAGACTTGGATCATATCAGTGACAACATCTGGCGAATCCTCTTGCTCTTTGCGACTAGTGATATCATAAAAACAGTTTCCTCCTCCGCCTGCCCCTGAAGTAGCTCATCTAGATGCAGCTCTGTCTGGTGGAGCAACTGAAGAAGATTGGGTTCTATTGCCTCTATTACCATTACTATGCATGTTGTTAAGACACTCTCTTATAAAATGACCGTTTTGGCCACACTTGAAGCAACCAGTGAACCATCACGACACTCCCCTAAGTGACTCCTACCACACTTAGTACATGCAGGAGTTTTAGTATCCCTTGTGCCTTACTACCTTGCGAATGCGCAGGTCTAGCTCTGAAGTTTTAAGAATTCTGACTATTGTACTCACATTTGTTCCTTGGTGCAGGTGCACTAGCAGATGATGGAGAAGGTCATTTCTGCTTATGTTGGAAAAAAGACCGGTTTGCATTACTTTTTTGCTGCCCGAATTCATTCCCTGATGTCTTAGCCCTCTTATTCTTAAACTCTTCTCTATCCTTCAGATGGTCCTCTTTAACTTGTTGCACGTGGATCATCAACCTTGCTATGCCCATGTAACCTATTAGCATGGCTGCCTTACTTTCCTACTTAACAAACGAGTCAACCCAACAACGAATAAACTCATCCTTCTCCTTATGTCAGCAACCATCTCTTTGTTTCTCTTAGCTCACGGGGAAAGAAATGCCCCATGAAAGCACTCTCAAACAGTCCAACTCACAATCGGTTACGCGCAAGTACGAGTTAGAAAGAAACTTTTTAGAGATAAAACTCTAACGCACGAAATGAGTATGAAAGAAGTGAAGGAATTTCCTAAATGTTGCAGCCTCCTAATTATAGATGTGGCGCGCTTCACACCGATAACTAGGACTATACAGACACGACTTCATTGGTCCCCCTAGGACTCTTGAACTTTGTGCTTCTATACCAAGTTTTTCACTCCCCGAGCCTACACCCTGGGCGGGATTAGCACTCGAGAACCATTGATGGCTCTAAGCGAACCCTTGATGGCCCTAGCGAACCCTTGGCCTGACTTTCTTACTCAGCGCAAGACTTTACTCAAGATAAATACTTTTAAAATAGTACACTGAACTGCTCAATAAATAACTGAGAATGTAATAAATAGCATTCACTGCCAAAGTGGCAACTCAAGTCTCAACTTAACTGAAAAGGAAAAGTAAAGACTCATGAACTAACATCAACTAACTCTGTCTATGAAGCCTCTAAACTCTGAGGGATGTCGAGACAAGACCCCCGATCATCCTAACAACTGAAATAAGCAAGCAATAAAACAAAACATTACCAAAGGGATCCTCCGGAAAGCAAAGAGGCTTACCAACTGACTCTGAGTGCTCAACTGGATCAGCGGTGCGCTGGATGCTGATCCTGATTACCTGTGTCTGCATCATAATAAGATGCAGGTCAAATGGCATCAGTACATTGAATGTACGAGTATGCGAGGGAAATTCTAAAACAAGACATAAGCTTGAAAGGAACTGAAGAACTTACCTGGCTGAACTCAACTCAACTCAACTGATTTCAATATAAAGTAGTGTATATAAATGCAATATAAAAAAAACTTTAAAACATGGTTTTCAACTCTGTGTATTTAGAAATACAATAATAACTATGTATGTTTGCAAAGATACAGTATGAACTCTGTTTGTATATGAAAATACAAATATTTCTGATGTATATAAAAATATAAAATATTGATGTGGGAGTTTCTCGAACTGACAACCATCACTTAAGAGCTATCGTGATGATACATCATTTTGCCTCACGTTGTCAGGGCCGTCCTATACCTTGTCGGGGTATAGAACATGAACTACTAAGTGGATCCACTAGTCTATGCTAAAAAGCACTAAAGGAATCATCTAAAAAGTATGACCCTTTTTCTACCCATGATGGCAACATTGTGTATGGCGGCTTAGAGTTTTCTGAACTCGCCTCCATATCGGTGCTTAATACTACTCCCAAAATATACTAGCTTTTTATGTTTAAAAACATAACTTCTTTCTATGGTTTGAGATAATTGCTCAAAACTTAGTTCAAAGGCTATCTTAGAAATCTCAGTTTCCTCTCTTGCTTAATTGTGAAAGCATTTAATCTTTACTGAAAACTAGCTCAAAGGCTCTTTGGAAATCAAAGTTTTCTTTCTTGTTTAAATGTGAAAACATTTACTCTTTGGGAATACATAGTCCCGATATACTCTTTTGAAGAAATGAACTTCAAACTTTACTCTTTACTCAACTTCAAACTCAAGTCTTAAAACAAAGTTAAAACGTTTGTAAAAGACTTTTGGAAAACTCTAAGAACTTCTCTTGACTTGACTCTTAACTTGTCTTGACTTGGATCTTAACTTCTCTTGACTCGACTCTTAACTTTTCTTGAATTGAATTACGGATTCAAGGATTGTGATTTGTGATAGGGAAGATCTCATGACGTTTATGAGTGATTTTAGATAGCTAAACATGAGAAATGACCAAGAAATCACTGCCTGGAAACTAGTCCGCGAGCGGGGGTGTATTTAAATTTTTGGTCGCGAAAATAATTTTTGAGGCAGAATGGTTCGTGACCGCTCTGTTCCGCAAGGAAAAATTGTCAATTCTGAGGAACAGGTCCGCGACGCGGACCTAGTACCCAGATTCTGCCGACTTGTTCCTTCTTCATTTTCTAACCCCAAATCGCCTAGATTCGATTCTTTTTCTCCATATCTCTTTAGATTCAGGTACCCACAACATATACACAAGAATATAACTCAAATCAACTCTAATAATCGATCTTAAACTCTTAAGAACTCCTCAATCTCATCCCAAATTCAAGAATACAACTCAAGAACATCAAATTCTCAATCTTTTTAGGACGAAATTACACTGAATAAAACATGTTTGGCGCGTGGGTGAAAGAACCCAACACTGTGTGAACTCACATACCTCGTAGGGATCACCCCTTGACAAAATCCACAAGCGATTCTTGAAGATCTTGACGATTCTTGCTCTTTCTCCTCTTTTCTCTTCTCTCAAAACCTTAACTCAAATTCCAAAAGCATAAACTGAATTCAATCAGTTTAGACCTTAAAATAATTACCAAAAACGTAATTAACTAATTGGGTATGGAAAAGACCAAAATACCCTTCAAAAATCCGGATTGGACTTTCTTTATCCAAACATGCCAACTTCCAAAGGGCATATCTCACTCATACGAACTCAGAATCGCACAAACTCGACGGCATTGGAAAGAAAATTCAACGATCTTCCCTATGGTATCTGGAAGCATACCTAAATCATCCTGATCTAGGAGTTATGGTCGTTTGAAGTTGACCAAAAACCCAAACATAACTTAACCAATTTTCCAGATTTTTATTATTTCAAAAAATCACTCTTTCTAATTCTAGCTCTTTCTAGTTCTTTCAATTTGCGAGATGTTACATTTCATCTAACAATTTACATGCATTTTAAAAAGGAGGAAATGATATAAGACCACTTACAAAATGAATATAAGAAAATAATGTTTTCAGATTTAGATGTTATTGTACTTTAAAAATGACATAAAACTAAAATAAAGCAACCAAATCAAATCTCCCTATTTTTAATGAGAAGATTCAATTAAATTGCACAAAACATAAATTATACTAAAACAAAATATATATTAAAAGAAATCAAGGCAGAATATATAGCTTCTAGCACGATTTCCCACTTAAAAATAAATGAGAGTATTGAATATATATATATATATTATTTTTTTATTTTTTATTTTTTTTTATATATATCAAATAATAACTTACAACTTATTTAAATTATCTTAATTAACAATACAACATAACATATGCTCCAATGGTTATTTAAAATAATGTCAAACATATACATTCGAATTAAACAATTAATTTAATGATATTCTTTTTTTCTTGCTCATTTAACGATAATAATTTAAAAAACAATTTGAGTAAATTAATCGTATTTACTCATTGATCTCAGTTTAGTGGTGTTCTACTTTTTCTCAACAACATTAATCACTTTTCACTTTTAGAGTACTATAAATATGAAAAAGAAAATTAAATTACTTATTTTTTAAGATAATAAATATTATTTTTAATAAATATGAAAATAAATGAACACAAAGTAATAGATAATTTTTTTATTTCACTTTATTTGAAAATCAGTGTCGTCTGATTATGAAAATTACAAATATAACTTGAAGTTGTATTTGAAATTTGAAAAACATTCAAAACCTTGTTAATACTTTAATTATATTATTATTTTTCAAATTTTATCCTAAATTATTTAATCTTATAAAAATGACACATCTAAATTATTTTTATTTTTATTTTATTTATTTTTAAAAGAAAACACATTCAAATAATCAAATATTATTTGCAAAATTAATAACTTAACACAAATTCAAATTCAAAATTTTAAATAAAGTAATTACTTTTGTAATAGTATGTCGTAGTTATTATATGCGATCTAATCTATGACATTATACGACTATCTATTTTGAGATATTATTGTTTTAGTGCAATTTGGTTGTATATCTCAGGTAAATTAGTCAAGTAATTTTTAAAAAATGATGAATATAAACCATATTTAGAAAGACATAATATATAAATATGTCTTTTAACTTGATCTCGCCTGACATCTATGGCATTCAACTCGGGGTGTGGACAAGTAAACACTCAAACATATATAAAGTTGAGCAAGTAGACACATATGTCATACGAAGCATAATGCACGTAGGACGCCACATAGAATGTCGCATAGGAAGTGAATTATATTGTCACGTAGGATGTCAAGTAGAACACATATGTAAATTAGAGGATATAGATGTCAGATGAAACCAAGTTAAATGACATATTCATGTATTATGCCCTTAGAAAAATTATATTTAATATCTAATTTTTTTCATAAAATTTGATCAAATGCGACTTCAATTATAAATTTTATAAATAAAATAAAAAGTACTTTTTTCATGATCAAACCACACTAAAAAAAGGAAATGATTAAAACCCCTCAAATTTGCAAATTTGATTTTCGATATGAAAAACATCTCATTAAAAGCTCTACATTCAAAAATAAATCTCGCAGTGAACTAATTCGTATCAATCAAAGTCTAAAATGTATTCCCGTCGTTCATTTTTACTTGCTATAATTTAACTTGGTAGACCCATTAAGAAAATAATTATTAATATAGGTATTTTATCAAACTATCCCCTATTAAATGATTGAAAAATAATTTGAAAAATAAGTATTTAATGTCGATGGTAAAAAAGGAAAAAAATATTCTTTTTTCTTTATATGTCAAAAAGTGACAAAAAAATAAAATTTATTTTAAAAATAAATGACAAATAAAAGTAGAGTGAGGAATATATACAAACCAAATAGGAAATTAAAAAAGATTTTTATAAAAATGCATGGTTTTGAATGAATAGGCTTTTTGAAGTAAATTAATAAATGGGGTCATGTTTTAACTTTGCAATGATTTCTTTTACTCCTCCCAATGTGTTGGTACATGTGTGGCTATTAGAATCCACAACTTAATGGTAGATATATTGGAATTACATATATTTTTGCTGGTTTTTCTGGAAAGTTCAATACTCTTAGGGGTCGTTTGGTGTGAGAGATGAAAATAAATAGGGATGGGATAAAATTTGTATATCTTGTTTGGTTGCCATGTTTGAGATCTCATAATTTATCCCACCATTTATATCATAGTAATGGGATAAGTTAATCATATACATGATGGGATAAGTTATCCCAGGATAGTTAACCCCAGGATAATTGATCTTGGGATAACTTGTTCCCAACTAAACGACCACTTAATGCACAATGTACACTTAAACTAAGCTTGGAAATTTCTAAGTTGACAAAACTACCCTTAGTCGTCCAGTGCTTCACATTTCTATATAATAGAAATGTATATATAGGTCTTTTCGCTTCAACAATAAACCTTGTGGAAAAGAAATAGAAAAAAGATTTGGGGATTTTTATGGGTGGGGCTTTTGAGTGGAGCGGATGGGTTTGGTCTTTTTAATTATTTTATTTAATTGTTATGGTAGCCAATAGGATAGTGACACGTCATTAACAAATTTGTTAAATTGATGTTATGATTTAGTCTGTTAAAGATAAGGGCAAAATAGAGCCAAAAGATTGATGTCGAGGGTATTTTAGGTCCGAAAGATAGAAAATGGGGAAGTTTGTACCAATTCACGTAGTTAAGGGATAATTTAGGCCCTTTTCCATATATACATATATGATTTTCTTTACTCATTTGTTTTCACTTAATGAATGTCTAAATTTAAATGATTCAAACATTAGACCATTAAGCCCATTTGTTTTCACTAAAATTTAAAGCATTTGGTCTAAATAGTAATCAATAAGATCTAGAACATAGTCTTAATATCAATAAGAGGTATTCTTGTGTGGATAATATTCACCATCACTCTATCACAATCACCAGTCGCCACCACTAATCACCTCTACCACCACCACTAACCACCTCTTCTACCACCACCACCATTACCGTCGTCTACCACCAGCCACATCTTCCATCACAATCACCACCATCATTGTGAACCACCATTCCATCGTTACTTCCAACCACATCTTCCATCACAATCACCATTATTGCTAATCGCTTATGTCAGTTTCTACCACACTTATCTCCGTCATCATTATAATTATATCAACTGTCACCACCATCTCATCTTTGTAGTTGCCAACACCTTCACCACCACTACAGTCAATTCCTACTATTGACAAACTCCGTCATCACAACAAGCACCGTCGCCAACTGCCACCATACATTTTTCTGTCACCACCACCATTACTATCAGCCACTATCGGCAATAACTGTGGACAATATCTACTATCAACAACATTCATCATTATAACTAGCACCGCCACCAACTACAACAAACACATTATCAACGATGCATCCCACATTCTTCAGTCACCACTATCAACACCACCAACTACTAACATCAATCAACTTCACCATTACAATTACCATCAACAATACCATTACCAACCATTATGACAGTCACCACACTACCACCACCTTCACCGTCACAATTATCACCACCATCCTTCCTAGACACTAACAACTATTATTACCATCACTACTACCACTACAAATTATCTCCACCATCACAATACCAAACATAAATGTTTCATTTGTTTAAATCAAATAATGATTTTTTTTACTAATTTTTTAAAATATTTTATTAATTTTTATTTGAATTATGCATATAAATAAATTATATACATTCATATGTTAAAAAAAATAAACCATTTTAATCATTCAGTGTTCAAATCTGAAGACAACATCTTAATCAGACATTAAGACAACCTTCGAAAAAGTTGGAATGAGATATTCCACCCCTTTCAATTCATGTGAATCTATTTAACTAGATATTGAGTTTAAGAAAAGGAATGAAAATATTTGAATTTATAGTCTTAAAATATGCCATACACAATATTGATGTATCTATAAAAGTTTTTCATCAAGGTAAAATGAAAAATCTGAAGTTATCTTATTTGTACATCATGTGAATTAAGTTCATTACTTGTAAAATCTAGATGTCATCTCTCATCTCTGCTCAATGTATGTATTACAAAAGCATACATTCAGGTTCTGGGCACAAATTAAAGAAATTAGAACCTTTCGTCTTCATAGGTCCCCTTTCTTGTACCCGTCAGCTTTGTTTCTAATTTTTCTTTGGAGGTTGTGGTTTATGTCTCCTTTTATTTGTAATTACTTTTTATAGTACTATTTAATTAGGTAGGGATCTATGTCTATCACAGGAGGTGAAAGCTTAAAAAAAAAACTATCAAACGCACATGCAAATATACACGATGGTACAAATAATAAGTGATAAGATTTTAGTGTCCAACTTCCTAATCTGTGTTTTTAAAAACGTTTTTTTAGGGTGAGTTGTATCAAAAATCTTCGGGGCGCAAATTCAAAACGTAGATCCATAGAGCGTAAGTCAATGATTGTAGTAAAAAAACACAATTAAATAAGTATTAGGCCAGCAGGACTCGAACACACAAACTTAAAGGAAATTTCGCAACCCATTAACCAAAAATCATGAGAATTTCAAATCATGATCTTGAATTTTTCAAATTCAAAAATCGGCCCACAAGTTTATATTTTATAAAAACAACTCCACATTTATATCTTCTAACCATTTATATCATATGTAAATAAAATTTAGGGAAAAGGGTCTGATATATCCTTTAACTTTGTCATTTAGAGCTGATATACCCATATATACCCCTACTTGTCTTATTTTTAAAAAAAAAGAATATGGGTTTTAAGAGTCGCCACTTAATTTTTAAAGTAAAATTAAGAAAACTATTTTTAAAAAAAATTAAAAAATAGAAAATCTAATGAAAACTATTAAAAGGGTTCGGGATTCATATTAACATTTCGGGAAAGATTTGAAAGCACCCGAAATTCCCACTAAGACGCGGTTATCCGGCAAATAAAATATTTGGCTGGACGAATTTAAGAAAATGTGCAAGTATAGAGTAAACAACTTTTGAACTCATTTTTTCTTAGGGGAAAGGAAATATAAGGATATTACTTAAGTAGAAGATGTTATATGCTTTAAAGTTAAATAATATAAAATATATTTATTTGATTTTAACAATTATGGTTAAATCATCTTTTGGGGAATTGAATAAAGAAAAAACTTAAAATTAATTAATTAGCAATTAAACAATTAAACAAATACAAAAAATAGATAAAATAAAGAGAGAGAGGGCGTTGGGCCCAAGTCTGGTTTCTTGTTCGCTTGTACCAACACTTGGGCCTAATTTTGTTTGGGGTCTTTGGCCCATTTAAATCATTGGTACTTGTCCTAGTCTAACATAAAATAAATATTTTACTTTTGAGCCTTAGGCCCGATTCTTCCACCTTTGCTAAGAACTAACAAGTAATAATAAGCAAGACAAGAGGGGCTTAAGCCCAAAGTAACAAAATATATTTTTTGGAAATAAATGGGGTGGGCCTTTGGGCCCAAATCTGCCATGTATACAACATATTAGTGTATATTGTTGTATATCTTCGTATATCGGCTCCAACTCCGTCCATCAATTTTTTGGGGGACTTGTTCTTCAATTTTTACGGCGGCTGACTCGATAAATGTGGAATTTCAGCCTTTATGGCTCTCTCAAAATGCAAGGAAAAGGTGATAGGAGTTCAAATTGGACTCCGGACAGATTTCACATGCAAAAGAAAGAACATAAAGAAGACATACATTAGCACTTATTTGCAATGACGATAGCAAAATAACTGCATAAATTTGATTGGTGTAAATTTAACCTTAACTAAATTTCAATCAACAGTAAACTAAGACCCAAAAAATAATAATCAATTGGCAGCCTAACACAACACTCAAAGGTCATAAAGGTCATGCAAGCTTGAGACCAATAAACTTGAAGGAAAGAAACAACAAACAGTAAAAGGGATCAAGCAAATTAGAATGACTGGAAATATGCAAACAGTGATTGCAACTAGACAAACTCCACGAAACAGTGAGCCAGTTAAGACGAGAAAAACGACAAAACCATAACGATATGCGATGACAAGATGATTTAGAAAACCAAAAAAAAAAATGGAGTGACCATAACCAAAATGATAAAAATCAAAGATGCAGATCTTCTCAATTCATAGACAACCAGCGATTTTATCAACAATGCATGTAAATCAATCAAAAGACATGCTTCGAATATGACGAAAACTAAGACGAAAGATTTCAGCCAGTAAGCATGCTAAACGGGGAATAAAACAGTCAGCTATCATCTTCAACTCTTTGAGCTAGTCAAGATACAAATAAAGTGATAACCTACAATACTTTAAGCAAACAAAGCAGCCTATAAAAGCTATATTTAGATTATTATTATTTTGCAAATTAATCCACTAACTATAAGTAATCTGATGAAATTTAGACAAAGGCAGCAACCAACAATGAGATTAAAAGGGGTATGAACATTCCACGTTTCAAGCAAAAATCTACGCAATAAGATAATTTCCAGACTCAAAAGCATAATGACTAACGGTTATCCACCATAGTTTGCACCAATTTGAGAAGCAAATCACACTAACAACAGCAAAGATGGACGCTTCTTTTGACACTTGAGATAACGAAAAGAAAAGAAAACAGATTTAACCACATTCAAACAAGCATACGAGAAAAGGAAACTTCGAACAGGGCTACGAGTGAACTGAGCACTCAAAGCTCAACATGGAAAATGACGCATTAAATTAATTTTGAACAGGAATTTATCCACACATAATACTCATTAACCATATTTCGACATATGGGGATTAAAATAAAGCTCACACATAGACAGAATAAACATCAAAGCGAAGAACAAATCATTTACAGAACACACGAGGGACTGGAAATCAAACAAAACCAAGGAAGACATTACCTCTTTCCGGGCAGCAAACGGAGAACAATGAGCAGGAAGACGACTTCACCACTACACAATCCTGAACACGATCAGCAAATAAGAAGCCTGGGTAGAATCCGAGCAGCTACCTCGAGTTCAAAGGAACTTGTAAGAGAACAATGGATGACACCGAAAAGAAAACGAAACAAGGATCCTAAGCGGGTTAATTTCTCTATTTCGAAATATATTTCAAGTGTATTCAAACTACTTCTTCTTAGGTTATCCTCTGTATTTCCGCTAAAAATTCCCAAATATTTTCTCTAACTTTTTTTTTCCAACCTCTACCCAACTCATTGTAAGATGTCTCTCTGTATCCCCTTCTATTTTCCAGCTTTTCTCTCTAACTCCTTGAATGAAGAGAATGAGAGGCTTTAAATAGGGAAGAATTAGGACAGATTTTAGGGAGGGAAATTTTGGGTAGAATTTAGGATGAATTTGAATTCAAAATTCAAAATTCAAATTTCTTGGAGGATAAGGTTGAAGGAGCTGTTGAATAGTACGAATTCTCAGATTGTTGTAGCCGAAAATGTTGTACCAGTATATTGTTTGTCGAGCAGTGTTGAAGAAGACGACGCGGGCGTTCAAGGGCGCGTCTGGGTTGCTTTTCCGTGTATTGTCGTGTTCACGCCATCTGTGTTGTTGCTGAAGACGCGCTTGATGTTGTTGTTAACGTGAAGATTCTGGGTTTCTATTGTGAGAGGAAAATAAAGTGGGTCGGGTCTTCTGTATTGTATTGTTGATGTTGTACATATTGTTTCTGTGAAAAGTAATGGGTTGGCTTTTTGGAAATTGTTTTGGGTTGCTGCAATGGGTTGGGTCTAGGAAGTGAATGGGCTGGAATAAAATGGCAAAAAATTGTAATAGCCCAATGAATTTAATCGGTCAATTTGGTCAAGACGGATTTTCATAAATTAATTAAGGAGCTTCTTAATCATAAACGAAATAAAATAATTGATTTGATTATAAAATAATTAACTTAATTATAAACTAATGATTCAAAATTATAACCATAATTTAAACTAAACTAATTTAATCAAATACTTACTTAAGTTAAATTCTTTTTGAGATGATTTTCGAATGTTCATAAAATATACTAATTATATGCATAAATAATATAAAACAAATATATTATCTAAAAATTATAAAAAGTGACAAAACTAGTTAAAATAACTTGCAAACTATATTTTTTTTAATTTAATAAAACTAATTATTTTAAATCGTTTGAAATTGAAGAAGCTCGATAATTAATATATATTATGGAGGTTCAAAATTGGGTGTCAGCGACTGTCCCTCGTTTGACTTGGATTGATGAAAGAAATTCGAGGCAAATGAAATTGACTAATCCAAGTTTGGACGACTACATCTTCATCTTTCAGAAAAAGGATTTTGGTACAGACTTAAGGAATTATGGTCGTACCCCGAAAATGGGCTTCCTACATATCTCAGGTTATATGAGAATTCAAGCCACTTGTAGTTCGATACGTTTGATTTGACGCATGATTTTGAAAGAGTTCAAAAGCTATCCCGATATCGAATTATGAAGAGACTGAAGTGCTCGAGAATAAGATTTAAGAGCGCATATTGAAATACAACTGAGTTTTCAACATTGATCCCGCCTACATATCCTTAAACCTTAGGAATCAGGCTGTTTGTAGTTCGACTCGATTGGTTGAAAAGGAAATCTATTATGCAAGATAACCCTTGGTTCTGGAAAAGTGACAAATAAGTCGAGTATGAAAAAGAGGCTTGCAACCTCTTAGCCATGAATGTGGAGCTCTTCACATTCATAAGTAAGAACTTACACGGACATAGTTTTCAAAGCTCTTAGTGTATTGTCACTTGTATTGGAAAGCTTTTTCCGATGGAAACCAACATTTTCGGATGCAAAACTGAAACCGATAAACCTAAGAAAAACCCACATGCCTTCTGATAGGGATGTGGTTTGATTGTGGTGGAGGTCGTTCCTCAGCTCGCGTCCTAAGAGTTTGGCATTCCTCTTTGGACTATGTCCCAGTTCGCTGCTAAGAAAAAGTTTCACGTTGTGCTGCATCCTTGTTGATGTCGTCCGCACCTGTGGTTTGATTTGAGAAGTCATCCTTTTGGATGCTCTCGACAAAGACTTAAATAAACTTGTTAGTAGAAACTATAACTGAAAAAAGTGGTAGAATCTCTTACGATGTTTTTCAGTTACTCTTGTTGTGAAAGATGTCACATAAGTATGTTCAGTATATGTCTGCACACTCAAAGTAAATAATTAGTAGACATAGTGTCGTTCTAGCTAGTGGTTTGAGTCAAAAATAAAGAAAGATTATGCATATAACAAATGAGTATATATTTATGAATAAGCATAAACATCATTTTCAACTAGATGAGAAAATAAAGAAGTATTGAGAGTAAAAGATAATGGATACAACTTTCGAACATAATATGTCCATTAAAACTTATGATTTATTGCGGATTTGGAGATGTCATTGCTTGTTTTCTGCATGTTAAACTCTGGTAATCTCTGCAATGAGCTAGATAGCTCAATGATTATCCAATTGTAACGAGGTGGATGACTCGATAATATTCCAACCGTAACGAGGTGGATGGCTCGATGATATTCATTTCTCAACTCGCGCTAAGAAAAAAAAATAAAAATTACACGTTGTGCTGCATTTTTCTGATGTCACCTGCACCCGTGGTTTGATTTGAGAATTCATCCTCTTGGATGCTCTCGACAAAGAATGAAATAAACTTGTTAGCAGAAACTGTAATTTAAATAGAAAAGTGATATGTTTTACCATATTCGACACATGTTCTTTTCTATAAATGTTCTGACATCAGACTCCATCGGTTTTGACGTAGTAGATGATGACTTGATATGATGTGGATGACGATGCTTCATTGATAGGATGATGATGATCCATTGGTAGGACAACGCTGCTACATGACAAGATGGTGACGTCGATGCTCCATTTATAGAATAATGTTTAATGATCCATCGGTGGGATGATGTTGATGCTCCATTGATAGGATGATGATGCTTCGTTGATGATCCATTGGTAGGATGATGTTGATCCATTGATAGGGTGATGATGCTTCGTTGATGAACCATTGGTAGGATGATGTTGATTCATTGGCAGTATGATGTTGATCCATTGATCGGATGACGATGATGTCCTTCTCGGTGGTGGTTGTTTTATTTAGAAATGTAATTTAGACTGGTTTAAGAGTCGCCACTTAATTTTTAAGAAAATCAAGAAAACTATTCATTTTCACAAGACTAAAACAGGAATCTAGTAAAAAAAAATTTGAAAGGGTTCGAGGTTCTTATTAACATTTCTAGGAAGGTTTTAAAAGCACCTAGAATGTCCACTAATGTGGTTATCCGACGATTAACTTATTTGGCTAAACTAATTTTAATTTAACTCGACTTGCAAAATTGAACTATTTTATAGTTGAAACTATTTTAAAGGGGAAAAAGGGAAATATTGGGATATTATCTAAGTGAGCTATCTTATAAAATTATTTCTTTAAATCTTGTTAAAAGATGACTGATTTAGTTAAATTGTTAAATCAAAATGGGCATCTTTCGGGGATTTGAATTGTTGGCCTTAGAATTAAATTAACACATAAAACACGTAATAACAAATAAATGAGATAGGGAAAGAAGGTTTGGGCCCAAGTCTGAATCTGTCCGCCTGAACCAATACTTGGACCCATTTTCGTTTTGGGCCTTTGGCCCACTTGAGTCACCTGCACCTGTCCTAGTCTAATAGAATATTATTTGGGCCTTAGGCCCAATTTCACCTGTCCTAGATTCTGACAAGACAATAGATAAGTAGGCTTAGGCCCAAATATAACAAAATACAATTTTTTGTAATAATAAAGAGTAGGCATTTGACCCAATCTTTTTAACTCTCCAGTCTGCTTCCGCATTTTTCAAATTCGGGACCTGTACGTCGATTCTTATATGATTGGCTAACACGAAAAGAGGAATTTGAGCCTTTACGGCTCTCTCGGGATGCAAGAGGAATGGAATGAGTTCGTGGCGAACTCGGACATATTTCACATGCACAAGAAAAGTAAAGGCAAAGGATTAGTTTATTCACAACAAAAGGAGAGTCTTTGTCTATATTACTAGATAAACAAATTATCCGAAATATTGATCATGTCTATTGTTAACTCAAGCTCGCCAAATTATAACAAGATGGAGATTCAAGCATAATGTTATGAAATAAATTCATCGGGAGAGGGAACAATATAATACAACTTAAACTAAAGGCAAAACAAAATCACGTTCTTGCCCATTTAGAACTAAAGAGAACAGGAAACGTTCAAATTAAGAAGAAAAATAATAAAATAAAAAATAAAAATAAAAAATAAAAAAATATATATATATATATATATATATGTAAATAAAATAAAAATAGCATGCTTGTTTTATAACAATGAACATACAAATGACTAGTTGAGATTAAAAGAAAATGCAAAATTTCTCAACAATATTTAAGGAATCAAAACTAAACTATACAGATTTGTATCCATGTGTAATCATTTTTTTTTTTATGCATACCCAATAACTAAATTAGCACCATTATTGAACCTAAAATCTAAATAGCATCATGAATCTATTAATAATAAGCCGACATATTCCAACCAGCAACTGAGCATTTCAATTCGATATATAAAAATGGGGGGGGGGAAAGATTTATCTAAGAAAGAAAAATAAAATAAATAAAAGAAATCTATCGACTCAAATGGTCTGCATTAATATGCCATTCCGTTAAGAGAAACATACCAAATCAAATTTGAGAAAGCAATAACTCTTAAGAGGTGATTTAGGAGGACCCAATAGTCACTTGCATCACTGACAATTAGTGAACTGCTATGCTAACAATTAATACACATATAAAAAATAAAATCATGTAAGCAGGTATAAAAAAAAACACAAAGAAGAAGAGAAGAAATAACATGCATACTGCACCAATCCACGTCTTAAAACAAAATTAGCCAAGAACTAATTATTAATTGTCTAAAAAAAAAACAAAACAATTATTAAGACTTGCAACTTGGTACCATTATATATATATATATATATTTATATATATATAAACACTGGAAGGGGCATACGATTACTAGAATTGAAAGACACACAAAAGATAAACAAGGAAATACATTTTGTTGGACTTGACCCCAAGTTGAACTACATTTTAGGATAATACGATAAGCCACAAATTACAGAGAAGTGTACCGAAAATGAACGATAAATGCCCAGATTGAAATGGTGACTAGCAATCTGTCCTTAATATTGGATTATCACTTTGGCATGAGGAGTTGCCATTAATCATGTAAGCTAATATGCAAATTCATAAGCAAATGACGGCAACGAGGCATCTTAAAGAACCGTGAAGAACAATGACCCAATTTGACATGATTTTGAAAGCAATAACCACATATATAAGTGATAGCATTACCCAAATTTAGCAACATGCTACAGACAGAAATACACTACAAATGCGCATACGAAAAACTTCTTAACAGGGTCAAACTTCGAAGATTCAAGGTTGAGAATACGAGTATGTCGGCACTTAAAAAATAAAAAATAAAAAAAAAAAAAAAGAATACAAGAACCAGAAAAGACGGGCTGAGCAATTCTAAATCAAACAATGTGCAATCATAAGGGACATACATATTTAAATCGGCATGACCATCCTTGACATGAACCAAACTAAAACTACCTATCATTGGTATTGAACACAACTCAAACTAGATAAGATAATAACTTAACTCGCAATCATGATTCAAATAGAATTTAATTAGATTAACATCCTAAGGAACAGGTTCATAATACTCAAAAACTACTCAAAATAAAACATAATGGACGAGCAAACCGACCAATAAACAAAGACACGACACATAGGTTTTCCAAACACAATATTTTAGGAGAGCAACACGAACAGGGGTCTGCAAGTTTGAAGAGAAAGAGAAAGACTAGAAACAAAGCATGCTTAAACTAGAGAAGAAAAACAAGTTTACTATTCATAATAGACTCAATAAGACGACCGAGCAAATGACCAAAACGAGCAGCAACAAATGCCATATAGGAACTCAAGACAGCAGCAAATACAACACATGAATTTGGAATGTTGATATCTTAGTTCATTCATTCCACCTCCAAGACTTTAACTCGATATTTTGTCGACTCACTGAAACGACTGAGAACAGTTACACCACATCGAAACAACATCAAACTTAGTAGCAACTAACATCCAACAACTAACTAAATGAAAGTTTCCATCATCAGAATGTGACTCAGAAATAGAAGAGGTGGAAAGAACATTATGAAGAAGAAGACTACCTTTTTTCGGGCAGCGAAATGGGGCGAGACGAGCAGGGAGATGACGAGAACTTTCTTATGAATGAGCAGGGAATTTGGTCTCACTGATCTCTCTTCTATTCTGAATGTGCTTAGTAAGTATTTTTGCTGTTTTTTGCTTAAGTCGCTACAAGTGTTCTTTACTCTCAAAATTTTCCAACCCCTTAAATGGAGAAGAAGAGACGTATATATAAGGGAAATTCTAGGGTTCACGTTTGAATGAAGAACAGATAGGAACAGGGGCAGAAACGGAATTCTCCTCCGAATTCAAAAATTCAAAATCCTTTTCAAGGAACAAGGAGCCACTGGGTTTGGTATGAAATTTTCTCCAAAATCCCAGAAAATCCGGACAAGGCAGCAGGGTTGCTCGCACAGCTGCTATTGACATTTTTGGACTGCTGCCCCTTTGACGTTTCTGGTCCTTGCTTGAAGAAGAAGGAGACGCAGGTGGGGTCATTGGTTACTGCTGTACGTGTATGTCTATATTTTTTGAATTGTATGTAATGTATGTTAGGAATTAAAAGGGAAAAAGGGGTGGGGTCAATTAGTGTAGGCTGTTGTATTATTATAATATATTGTTGGGTCGGTTGGTACATGTATGTATTATTATATTGTTGGCAGCTTCTTGAATTGGAAAATAGTGGGCGGGTGGGGTCGGTTGAAACATGTATGTATTGTATGTTGTAATGTATGGGAATGGGTTAGTGGGTATTGGTTTTAGAATGGGTAATTTGGCTTGGAACAAATGTCTGTATGTGTTTATTTGATGTTGTATTGCAATGGTTTCCTCTGTTTTGGGCTGGAAGGTTTGCTGGAAATACAACATAAAATCCCAAAGTTTGGTCATTTAGGATGAGTATAGAGTAAAAAAAATTAAATCGGTTAGATTTTGGATTTTAAGAAATAGCCAAATTGAGTTGAATTAATAAATTTGGCTAAAACCTAAATAAGGTGAGCTAATATAACATTAATTAATGAGCTTCTTAACATTAACGAAATAAAATAATTAATTCGATTATAAACTAATTAATTTAAAACTATGGCCATAATTTAAATAACGTAACTTAAATAAAAATGTGCTTTTCAAATCAACAAAATTAAATAAAACAAAATAATATAAAATAAGAATAATTAAACTAATAAAATAAATAACTTGTACTTTAAACCAAATTAATTTAATTGACTATAAAACAAACTCTTTTTGAGACGATTTTTGAATATTCATAAAATATAATAATTATATACATAATCATGTAAAACATATATATTATCTAAAAATTATAAAATAAGTGACAAAACTATTTAAAATAACTTGCAAACTATTTTTTAATTTGATTTAATTGTAAAACTAATTATTTTAAAACGTTTAAAATTGAAGAAACTCGATGATTAATCTATATTGTGGAGGGTCAAAATTGGGTGTCAACACATATTAGTTGGTTCCTGTATAGCGTCAGACTCTTAATCTTAGTAGTAGTACTATTCAATTTCGCAGATGGGATAGGTGTTAATTTCGTGCACGTTGACCTATCATCCCTCTCTTGATAGATCTTTAAGAAAAAAATGTTTCTCTGTTTTGCTCTATGTATGTCCTTGCCTGGTTGGTTTTTCAGATAGAACTATGGCCCCTTTGAATATGTGCTAGAACAATTGTTGGCTTCTGACTTGTTTTGTGTTCTGCAAATGGTTTCTTTTCTCTGTTGAACAAACTAAGAAGGCAACCAAAATATTGAACAATAAACATTTGAAACAATTCCTTGCCTCACCCTAAGATGAGTGGAAAGGTTGATTTGACTCGAATCCTGAACTTGATCTTGAATTCTACATCGGTTAATGATGCAATGGGGAAAGTTTTTCTTTTTTCATCAATGTTGGTACAGTCGAGGGTCGTACATGCATTCCCAATGGGCCTTTTATTTACCGTAGCTCTATAATCCACCCGTCTTCCCTAGTCCTTGAAAGTCCTCCAAGGGCCTAGCCCTCTTTCTTCTGTATTGTAACGACCACCTGATAGTTTTTTTCTAGTTTCTGTGTGTGAATTGAAAGTTGTCTGCAATTGCTGGTTTAGAACCAATCTTAATCTGAATTGAGATATCTTATCTTCTATTGCTCGGACTCTTCAAAAATATTGACAGATGCATGTCAGGTCCTCCAAAAGTAGTACATTTTTAGAGGACCGGACAAGGGCGCTACAACAATTTTAGGGAGAGTCTGAGCAACTTATGTTCCGTGCAAACAGGTCGCGATAGCTGGTACCAAATGAAAATATTGGAATATAAATAATATAGCAAATGACACCGTTTATCATTATAGTGATTTATTGAGTTGTTCACTTTTTCAAATATCAACACTGCTTAAAATATATAAAAAAATTGCGTGCGCCACTAATTATTCATATGCCCATATCTTATGCAATCAAATAATTCTAAGAGACAAAGTTGGTATTCATACAACTTTACAAGCAAGCAAGGACGTTAGCCAGCTAGGAGGTGTCTTACTTTTAGCAAGATGCTTTCAATGATTTTTAGCACTAAAATCAAGTCCTTATAATAAAATAAAATAAAACTGCATGCGACAATAGGTCCAAATACTAACACACATAACACTAAGGGAACGTTTGGTTGACGAACAAGTTGTCTTGATATTAGTTCTCATACTCTCAATGTGAGATAAAAATAACATTATAGTTCCGAAAAAGTTATCCCGTAATTCTATCCCCAACCAAACATGAAATAAACTCATCCTAAAATTAATACAGAAATTACTTACCCATATACGGTATACCAAAGGAGCCCTAAGGGTGAGTGGAAAAATCAAGAATATTGTCAAGAGTTTTGAAGATTTTCTCTCTCTATATATATATATACATTACAAACTTTCTAAATGTACATTATGTTTTTTTGACAAAGGGTGTTCAACTGAATACTTTTTGAGTGCAGAGTCGTCCTCACCCTGACAAACTAAATACAATAGTGACGAATTCACAATTTAGGTGCTAGCTATTGATTTATAAGTTTAAAAAGCGACATATCTAATTAACGATCACATACTTATAATTTTCGCACACATATATACAAAACTAATTTAGAATCTCGATCTGATTCTTTGTTGAACCCGCAAACCTGCATTTGGATACGCCACTGACTAAATGTACACACGTAGATTATGGATCGAATCCAATATTTTTAACACGAAACGTAGATACACAGTTATATACATACGTGAAATCTATGAAAATTTAGCAAATGATAAGGAATATAGATATTGAACTCATGACTTCAAAAATATAGCTAAATCAGTGCTAAGAATTTTGAAAATTGAACGCACCAAATTTAAAATTCTGAATCCGCCCTTTTTTTTCTGCGCTAATTAACCACATCAGTCAGTTTCTTTTGCAGCCCAACTACAGTGAGACCTGATGATATATCACTCACCTGCAAGAAAATGATTAATTAATTTATTTGAAGAGTAAATATACTCCTTATAAATGAGCACAACATGTTGTCTCCTTGATTCTAAAGGTATATAACACAAAAATTCTTTATAAATTATAATGGCCTCGTTGATTCAGATATTTTTTTTGATTATTTTAGAGAACCTATAATATAATATAAAATAAAAAACTGTTTTCAATTTTTTTGTTGTTATACTGAAATATTATTACTATAAAAAATGATTGTTATAGAGATTTGATGGTAAATGAGAAAACTTGGATAAGAACCCTAAACCAAGTACTCATGGGGTATTCATTCTGTGCATTTACTATAGATTTGGATAAATTTTTGGTTAAAGTGAAAAAATAAAATAAAATATTTAAAGTTAAAAAGAATAGTTGGAAGATTACCGTCTTCAAGCTAATCTAGAATTCTTGTATTGGGATTGTTATCTTGTAATGTTAAACTATAATCATTTATGCTATAACATATCATAACTATCTTTTGAATCTTGTCGTATGAAACATCTCAATTGTCATGCTATTTCTATATCTAAAGCCATTTAAGGTAGAATGAAAGCCTTTAGTTAAAAATGTGATATTTTTTCAATAGACAAAAAAAGAAAAATAAATAAAACACATAACAACTAAAAAACTGAATTTAGCGACAGACAATTTTTTGTAGCTAAATAGAAAAATTCGTTGCTAATCTTACTTAGCGACGTATTAATGGTATATTTTCAGCAAAATAACGATGAACCAGTAACGAAGTTCTTAGTTAATTCCATTGTTTTTTAGTAGTATAAATTAAAACAAAAAGAGTATATTGTACTAGTATATCAAATACTAATAATCAAGCTATTATTTGCAATATTGAAATATATAATTTATGTCTTAAATATTTCTTACCTGACATTGTATCCTGATTAAAGTCCTTTCATCTTGTTTGGAATTATCACAACTAACCACATTTAGCCCTTCTTCAAGTAGCCATCTCAGCACTTTTGACAAAGAAAATATTTCCTCTTTATGGCTATTATTGACATTAATCAAAATCTCCATGCCATCTTCACATTTATTCACTGTGACACAATTATTATTTTGCTGAAAAGTATTAATAATTGTTGAACTTTTGTTTTGATCATCCAATGAAATACTATTTTTTCTTGTATTATCCAACTCTTGTATATTCTTCTGAAGATACTTTATATAATTCACAGCTTCATGCATATGATCTGATGCTGAACGTTTACCCTATATTTATAACAAAAATTCACATCATATTATGATTTAAAAATAAAAATGTTGTGCACAGACTAGGTAAAAGATATTTATACAATCAAGTCATTTAAAAGATAATTGCAAATAATTTTTGCACTAAGCATTGATAAAAAATGATAAATAACATAGTATAATTAGAAGGTAATTGCAAATAATTTTAGCAGTAAGCATTGATAAAAAATGATAAATAACATGTTAAATTATACTGATAATGTAAAAATTTATATTATTGGTGCAAAAGTTCTTCTATTTTTTCTACTTAATAAAACCCTTCCAAAACATAGAAAGAAAGACATATAGAGAAACTAGTATTAATATATAACACAAGCTGATATATATACTTAATCTTGGAAACCTTTTTTTTTCTTTTCTCAATGATCATATATTCAACATTTTTTTTCAAAAAAATAAATATTATAAGGAAAAGAGGAGAGGAAAATGAAAGTATGTTCAGTATTTCAAAATAGATTTTAACTTTTACTTGTCACTTTGATAACATATCAAGAAAAAATATTTTTTTTACCTTAACATTAATTACTTATTCCCAAATCATTTCTCGAGACCAAAGAGTATACATCAATTAATATGGATTTTATCGTAAAATACCTATATTAATCATTGTTTCTTAAGAAATCGTAACATATATACAAAGTTCAAAGTGGACAACTAAAAGTGAACAGGGAAGGAGTATTTATCTCACCTTGATGAACTCAATGGGAATTAGAGATCTTAGAGAAGTAACAAGATTTCCCATTTCTTGTCTTCTATGCCTTTCAATATTTCTATGCACAACTTTCTTGAGCTTATTTGATTCATCATGACTTCTTAACCCCTCCTTAGTACTATCAAGATTAGTACTTTTAGTAACCACTGAAGATTTATATAGTCGATTACAACTTGTCTGGAACTGAGGCGTAATAATTGAAGTACTTTTCGTATTGACTGAAGATTTACATAAACAATCACTACTTGTCTGGAACTGAGGCGTAATAATTGAAGTATTTGTGCTGACGGTTGAAGATTTATATAGCTGATCATAACTTGTTTGGAATTGAGACGTAATAACTGACGAACCAACATGATCCTTTATGAGATCTTGATTATCTTGTTGGGAAAATCCATTTAATTGGAAATTAGGAATCTGAATCTGAAGTAGGTGGCGCTGATGATCAACATGATCTTCACTAATATTTTGTTTGTTATTAGTGAAGATCTCCCAAAGATAATTATTGTCCATTGAACTAATTATGCTCTAATGGATATATTTTGATCTTCTTTTTGGTATTTTAATTGAAAGATGATAAAGAAGAAGATACGTTAGTTAGGGTTTTGAGATCTCCCTAATATCTTCATAAACAAGAAGATAATACACTAATTGTTTATTAGATTTTTTTAATTAATAGTACCTATTCATATCTACGCTTCTGGTCCCACCATTTGCTTTCACACTAGCCTTTTAATTTATTTAGCTTCACTTTTTTTTTAATACTTTATAGATGTTGACCGAGCTTATAATAATATTTATATTATCAAATTATCTAAAAATTAAGTCAAATTATCTGTTCAACAAATTAAAATGTAATGACAACGCAAGATTTAGATATGACCTCAAATTGATCGAACTCCAAGCTGGCCTGGCCAGCCCAGACCCTTGTCTGGACTCCCTCCCACCAAACACCCCCAATTGGGTCGGGCTGAATCGGGTTTTATCGAATTTAATGAGCTAATGGGTCAGTTCACAAGCTTAGTTGTAAGGTTGTCTCTTTATTTTATTTGGTCTTGTATTTTGGTTAGTCATTCGCATCTAAATTGGAATAAACTTCCTAGTGGCCAAAGATTCTGAATTTATTTTATGACTATGGTGCTTAAGTAAGCAAGTTAGATATTTCAACTGCTATTTTTTAATTTTCATTAATATAGATATCAAGTAATTTTACCTATTAAAACTTTAAAAATGAAAAAAAAAACACTTAATATATACTTTTTCCCCTATTAAAATTTTAATCGAGAATAGTAATTTTCTTTTCTCTTCATTATTCACTAAGCAATGCCCTTGAATGCAATGGACAAAGTTGTATTACGCTTTATATATATAAAGATAATAAAAGCTGATTTTCGTGCCTAGTTTTTTTTAGTCAACAAGATTATAAAAAATACCTCTTTAATAAAGTTTCTTTTTTTCCTTTCAGAAACTTATACCATTTTTTGCTCAATTAGAAATAGAAAACACTAAAAGAATAAAATTGTGAAATACGTAAAATATAATAATATAGCTAGGTGAGGGTGCAAAAGAGTTAATGAGTGTTATTATATGTGTTTCTTTTTTCATATCACATCTAATCAATACAATTCAACAAGTTAAGAAAATTTATTAAATAATATCAAGTGTTTCCTAGAAGATAACATTGCATGTGTATTAATTATTTGTTATGCCACGAATATCTGGGACAAATATTAATTTATAATAGGATGAGATCAAATACCTGGAATTTGATAACCTTTTCAGACATTTTGTTCCAATTTACAGTCAATTTATATAATGGTGGGTCTATATTTTTTCTCTCTATATATAAGTGGCTTGACAAGCACCTCTCGGGTGTCTTGCCAGCTTACGGACCAAGGCTTATTTTGGTATTTACAAAAATTTAATGCTTTAACTTTTTGTACTTCATCGTTACATGGATGTACTTTTTCTTTTTTGGACAAAAAAGTCATACTACTTTCAATTATTTACAGTCTATCTTTTGAATGCTTCTAGACAATCTTACTGAATAGTGTGATTGCTGCCTTTTTGACTCTTTTTTTACTTGTGGGGTCAACTTTACACTTATTGATAATTAAATATTGCATTGATAACTTAATCCTGGAAATTAATATTTGTTTTTGTACGTGTTTAAACGACAACATTTTGGTAACTTTATTAAATTACATAAAAATATTATAAATCACAATAATAATTGGTCTAAAATATTAAAAAACATTCGGTTAATTAGGATAGAGAAATTTAGAAAAAATTGACATAAAAAATAATATCAGTCACGATAATTAATAATTTAAAAAGTTAAAAGACATATAAAAATTTAGTTGATTATCAAAATTCTATCAGTGCTACATAAATGGAATAGAGAGAGTAACATAGTATTTAAAATAAGTACTATAATAGTTAACGACTTAAAATATCTAAATACCATATTAAAATTCAATTGACTCTCCAAATTCTATTTATGTCACATAAATTGAAACTAAAAAATATTGTCTCCCTTCACTTTTAGTTGTCATAGTTTCATAAATTACAATAGTTAACGACTTAAAATATCCAAATATCATATTAAAATTTAGTTGACTTTCCAAATTCTATTTATGTCACATAAATTGTAAAAAAATACTGCTTCCGTCCACTTTTAATTGTCATAGTTTCATTTTTTAGAGTCAAACAATAATAACTTTGACTAATGTTTTATGATATATTTTGTAATCATATTGATATGCAAAAAATTGAAATTTATATTACTTTTCATATAGTTTTTGAGTATCTATATTTATTATTTAAAATATTAAATTAATATAGTCTAATTTAACTTTGAAAATTAATTAAATTAACTTTTGAAAAACGTAACATAACAATAAAAATCGACAGAGAAAGTAACATATATTAGGCCCGTGCTAGCACGGGTCCTGTATCTAGTTATCTAATATTTTTCCCCATTTTTTTAGGGCAATAATTGAGTAGTATTATTAGGAATACTTTTCTTTGTTCAGATTAATATTAACATGTTTGATCGAGCTTTTAAAATTTATTTATTAAATTATTTAATTGCGTTCATTGTTCATTCGTAATTTAACAAGTAAATAATGGGAATTGGATATTTGTTTTTTATGGTAAATTCATTCAACTTTCTATAATTCACACAAAATGTAGTCCTTTTTCTTCATTAGTAGTGCAGAAGATAGATGAAAAAATGTGGCTAAAAAATAAGTATTATCCTACTGATAAAATAAGAATCTTTTTAATTTGTTTCTCCAATTTCGAATGTATGGTCCAAAGCTCTGGAAGAAGTAGGGACGAAAACGTGAATATCCCTCTATTCTGAAGTCATATAGACAAACAGTTTAGTGAGTTGAAAATTAAATTCATAGTCCTTCGATCTCGATTCGAAAAACACATATGAATAAACTGATCATTGAATAAAATTGTCAACTGACATTCCAACTTCCACCATAAGTAAATGTAGGGGTGTACAAAATCGAACCGAAAACTGAGTCAAACTGGAAAAAAATCCGACTAGTGATTTGGTTTGACTTGGGTTGGTATTGAAAAAAAAAATCTGACTATATTTGGATTGGTTTGGTTTTAACTAAAAAAACCAACCTGAAACCAAACCAACCTGACATTATATATATAGTTTTAAAATTTTATTTTATACATAAAAATATTTACTTTGATATAATTTTTAAATTTTCCTTATAGTTTTATCTTTTAATATATTATTTCAAGTTTGAAACTTAGAATTCTGAATGATCCAATAAAGATTATAGTCCACAGATGTTGGTAATTATAATAAATCAATATCAAATTAATACTAATGCAAAAAGAAAATCAATTCAACACTAAGAATGACAATAATATTGAATATTTGTTCTTTAGTTTTACATTGGTTTAGACAATTAAAATATATAATCTAATTTTAATTTCCTTTAATATTTAGTCATGCAACTAATACTTATTAAACTTATTTTAGCATGATTTAGTACTTTTAAATTATGATCATTTTCATTATGACTTGTTAATTTGCAAGATTTGTTTTACGCGATTTCATTACTATTATTTTTGTTGGATATTTTAGTGTCATTAATCATATCATATTTTGTGTTATTTTTTTAAGAAACACCTTAGATAGTTGTATTTTGGTAGGACTAAAGAAATATTTGAAGTACAAGTAAATTATATATTTGTATGAATACTTTATCGAAAAAACCCGAAACCCGAAAATCCAAAAAACCCAAAAAAATCCGACAAAAACCCGAGATTGAAAAATCCGACTTTTATTAGTTTGGTTTGGTTTATAAATTTAAAAATTCGACACAAATGATTTGATTTGATATTTGAAAAATCGGAACCAACCCAACCATGTACACCCTAAAGTAAATGTATTATGATAAGGTGACCCTTCTCAATAGTTTACCATAGTCCCATGGATCGTCACTCCCTTCTTAATAGTTTACCATAGTAGTAAATAGTCCCGTGGATCAAGTTCGGTCATCATGAAACGGTGTGTACTATACTTGAGTCCACCAATATTGAAATGCTCTCTTCATAGTTATTTCTATATACAACCAAATGGATCATCGATATACATAGAGGAGCAGAGTTAATATCTTGAAAGATCACTAAATTATGATGAGAAATTATTTAGTAAAATTATTAAATTTTATTTTATATTAATAAAATCGTTCAATTTAACCAATATTGAAAATGCCCTCCTCATAGTTATTTCTATATACTACTACCAAATGGATCATCAATATATATATATATATATATATATATATATATATATAGGAGCATAGTTAATATCTTGAAAGATCACTAAATTATGATGAGAAATTATCTAGTAAAGTTATTAAAATTTTATTTTATATTAATAAAATTGTTCAATTTAACCAATATTGAAAATGCTCTCCTCATAGTTATTTTTATATACTACCAAATGGATCATCTATATATATATATATAAAGGAGCATAGTTAATATCTTGAAAGATCACTAAATTATGATGAGAAATTATCTAGTAAAGTTATTAAATTTTATTTTATATTAATAAAATCGTTCAATTTAAAGTATTTATCTATATTTTTATGTCAGATAATCATAGATACTGCAAATAACGACTTACAAATTGAGTTTGTCTTCAAAAACTAAAACACTATTATAGAAGCGTCATATGTATTTATCTTAAAACTAAAACTCTAGTATATAAGTGAGAGATGCGTTATATTTTTTTTTGGCAATAAATTGTGAATATTACCATGTCAAGTCAAAGTAATACAAATTAGGGAGCATCTAGACTCTTAATCACCTTCGCAGAGCAGTGTTTCACAGAAGAGTGTTAAGAATAAACTACATCAACTAGCAACTTATAATCTACCTCGGAAACTACAACAACTAGATACTTACAATCTAGCTCATGGACATACCCATAGTTTTTTGGACATACCCTATGTATCAACTCTCAGCAGTTTTTTGCCTTTCTAGACCGATGTACTCGTTCTATTCTGTCTTGTAACTTCTTTTGTATTTGTGTGATAGTTGTGTCATAGTTTCTAGTATGTTTTATTTTAATTATGTTTTTGGAAAAAGAGTCTAATATACCCCTCAATTTTGTTATTTTCTCGTGAAGAAAGTGACTCATTTATACCGTCACCGTTATACAAATGGCTGAACTAATATAATGTTTTTGTCCCAGTCTTTCAATTTTTGCACTTATCTCATCTTTGATTTCTCCCAACTAAAAAGTGTTGTGACAACAATTTCGATATTAATGTCTCATGAATAAGAATAAATTAACCGTTCGGATTTTGTTCAGTTGTTGTTACGAGATTACTTTCTTCTAAAGTTATAATTACTATATCATATAAACTTTTATAACAGAGATAACTTTTATAGAGATAGTATAACATTTAGAATAATTCTGCTACAAATAGTACATTGATATTCAATATTTTTCTGAAGCCCAATTAGCATTTACAAAAGAGTGACCTATTTCTTAACACATTCTCTCTATTATTTTTTTGACGATTGTTTTTTTAAGTGAATGTTGAACCATCAAATTTTATCCTGAATGACTTTTTTTTAATTATTATTAATAATAAAAGAATCTTAAAAAAATGAGTACAAGTAAAAAAGATTAGGCCTAACCTTATAAATCATAATAGAGTCGAAACCTTTACTACTACTGACAAACATTATTTATTGGCTAAATTTCATTTTGTAGTAATTTTAAATTGATGGAAAATTAAAGATTACAATTGATAAATAGGTGAAGACGCAAGACAGTATGTAAGCGAGTTAATTAGGGTCCTGCTTTATCCATATTAAAGCTTGTAGTTTTTATTTATTATTTATGAATAAAGCAGGATCCTAACTCACTTTTGGAGCTAATGGTCACTTTTATGGTTTTATGAATGACTCATAAGCTTCATTTGAACTTTTATTTTTACGAAGTATTTATATGAAGGTGAAAAATGCCATTGACACTAATTGTTTTTTTTTTTTACGAAAAATAAAAACATTCGAAGGTTTATTCTTTTGTGAAAAATAAAATTTTGAAGAGTACAAATTAAAAAAAAATGTTTGGTTAGATCTTGGATCGAGTCAGAGAAAATTGGGTGGGTACTGAATTTATTTAATTGAGGGTCTGAGTTTAAAATTGAACCAATTATAAAATGTTACCTAAATTTAAATATATATTTTTTATTCAGTCTGGACCATTAGTCAAATGGCATAAGTGGGACAAAAAATGTGCAAAATATTTCTATCAAAATAGGTAGATAAAGAGTATATTAGACCTTTCGCCATAATTGAGAAGTATTTTTGAACTTATTTTATTTACTTTACCAAGTCCGGACTAAATTGGTTTATTTGTAATGTAATTGTTTGTTTATTAAAGGGAAATTTGTATATAATAGCAAATTATTAATTTAAATTAAATGTTATAAACATAGTTGATTTAATTGTACTTCATAGTAAACGGTTGCTATTTCGCCTCTCTCCTGAATCTCGCTCGCCACTCTCGTTCTCTCCCTCGTCTCTCTCGCTTTTTATACAAATGCAAATGTATAAAATGTGTTTGTGTTTGTATAAAGCGAGAGAAAATTGTATATATACATATATTTTCGTTCCCCTCTCCCAGATGTCGCTCGCCACTCTCCAAGATCTCGCTCGCCGCCAGTCTCTCCCTCGCCTCTCTCGCTTATACAAACAGAAATGTATAAATTGCGTTTATGTTTGTATAAAGCGAGAGAAAATTGTATATACACATGAAAATACATATATCTTCGTCCTATACACTTATAATTATACAATACAAATATTCTCCTGCCCAGATCTCTTTTACCTTTCTCTCTTTCTCGCTTTATACAAACACATGTTATACAATTGATCTTTTGTATATGTATACCGAAACATAAACAGATTATATACAACTGCTTTCTTTTGTATATGTATAGCGAAATATACATATTTATATTTTCTATGAAGCGCAATTATGCAAACTATAGCTATAGCATACAAATATAATTTTTGTGTTTGTTATATGTAAAAATTGCTCTTTATTAAATGCCAAAAAGAATTCAATTTTATTCCATTAACAGAAATAGTAAATTGTTTCTATATATAAACAAATGGATCAAAATGTTGATATATACTTTATTGGCATGTTGCTAATATATCTAGACAATCCTTTACCCGTTAATCTATCTTAAAAAGTCACTCAACTATCTAATTATATTTATTATTAAAATAAATTTAACATAGCAAATACATTTTTTATGTCATGTAAATTATAGTCGTCCACATCATAAATAAATAAAATTATAAATTCTATTTATAAAAGCGTGAGATGCGGCAAGTTGCTAATTATACCATTTACGTGTGAGATGAAGGAAGTAACATGTTTTTCTTCCGTACAAATACCTCATTTCTGTCTAACTCTGAAATTTTCTTCTGAATTTTTGAAAACAAATTGAGTTAATCTCTTCCTATTCTTCTATTATTCAAAATACTTTTCTTCTTCTTAGTTAATTAATCTGTTCCTTCGTGAACAACATGTTGGGGAATTTCCCCATTTTTTATTACACTTTTTGATCTTTTTTTTTTTTCTCCTAAAGAAGGAACAAATAAATCTTTTATAAATTAAAGATATGTCAAGCAATGAACAAAACCAAGAAGTTCCTCAATATCAACTCAATGGAAAGAAACTTTCTGGCAAGTCGTTGAAACGATACGACTCCTTAGACTTGGAATCTAGCAAGGTCCCCGGAGCCAAAAAGGTCCTAACTTACCCAAATTATTTGATTTTTTTTACGATTTTATTTTTGTTCCGCATTAAATGTCTGGTATCCAAGGCCCGCCTACGTGGCGCCATCATAAATCAGGATTTTCTTTTAAATTATTGAATTTCAAAACTAGTCTTCCCCTTTCATGAAAAGTTGTGACTTTTATGAAAAATTGTGACTTTAATGAAGAGTTGCGACTTTTATGAAAAAATGTAACTTTTATGAAAGGTTGTGACCTTTCCGAAGGGTTGCAACTTTTCCAAATAGTTGTGACCTTTCCGATAAGGCACAATAAACATTTGTTCACACTACCCTTGTTGTCTATAAATAGAGAAATTTCCTCTCATTTTAAACCTCGGGTATTAGAGGGGAATAATTTTCTTAAGGGGGTGCATTCAGTGGACTCAATTTTTCCCTTTCTGTTTCATTCTATTGTTACAGATCCTGGTATATATTTTCACAATCATTAATTTATGCTTATGTTATTAAAAGTAAATGATAAGATGTTAAAATTTTCATTTTTCTTTACATTATTAATGTTAATTACTATGTAATCTTGTATGTAAGATAATGTAGTGTTTTATTTTTAATGACCGATTAATTTTAAGTATTATTTTATAAATACCGTGATATTAAATTCCCACGCGAGGTCCTGGTAATTTTACTAGTTTATAGGTATGGTGCCCCCTAGCTATCAATTCCTTTTTCGGGACTTGAACCTGATACCTCACAACAACGTAACTTTGGATTGTGATCGATGATTTTGTGTTTTTTTTATATTGACCAGGCATTAGAATGGACAGTGATATTGAAATTGGCGTTTCAAAGCATAGGAGTGGTGTATGGAGATATTGGAACGTCACCATTGTATGTGTTTTCATCTATTTTTCCAAATGGTGTAACATACGACGAAGATATACTTGGTGCATTGTCTCTTATATTTTACACTATCACCTTGATTCCTCTCATCAAATACGTCTTCATTGTTCTTCGAGCTAATGACAACGGAGATGGTAACTTTATTTAGGGAAAAATATAAAAATGTCTTTTATCTTTGATAGTATATTTAAGGGATAAGGGTCTGAAAAATACTTCAACTTGTGTCGGATTTGTTGTTGCGATACTAAACTTTCATAAGGACCTATTACCTCCCTAGACTATTTAATATCGTATTTTTTACCCCTGAACTATTTAATAGTGTATTTTAAAGGTATATATATGTGTCCACGTGGACACATTACTATTTGTAATTTTGCATTATTTTTTATGTCCATGTGGGCAAATAGATATGTTTAAAATACGGTATTAAATAGTCTAGGGAGGTAATAGGTCTCGTGAAAGTTTAGTATCGAAACAGCAAATCCGACCAAAATTGGGATATTTTTCAGACCCTTATCCCTATATTAATACTTTAAAACAAAGTACTTTACTTTTTATTGCAGGAGGTACATTTGCTTTATATTCATTGATATGTAGATATTCAAAAGTGGGATTAATTCCGAGTCAACAACCAGAAGACAAAGATGTGTCGACTTTTAAACTTGATTTACCAGATAGACGTACTCGTCGAGCTTCAAAGCTTAAGTCAAATCTAGAAAATAGCAATTTTGCCAAGTTTGTTCTGCTAATTGCTACAATGCTTGGTACTTCCATGGTTATTGGGGATGGCATCCTCACTCCCTGCATTTCAGGCACGTAAAAATTTATTCGTATTTGATGTTTACACTAATCTAATAAAATACATGATACATGTTTTCACATATAATAAACTATTCTTAAAAGATCTCTTTAGTCTTTATGAATTTGTCAATATTGCCTTAATACATGGAATATGTCTCAACACTAACAAAATTAAGATCTCCTCACCACTTACAAAATGAATAGAAGAAAATGAAGATTTTAGTAAAATAATAATATTTCTCTTTTTTATTTTTTTTTCTACGAGTAGAAATGAGTTTATGAAACTAATTTGAATTTTCCATTTAATTTGGTCAGTTTTGTCTGCTGTTGGAGGACTCAAAGAAGCAGCTCCATCGCAGCTGACTGAAGGTAACTATTGCATATTATTTGGCTAAATAAATGCCCATCACGCGCTGAATTTGGTGTATTACACACGTCATGTCATGTCAGCAAAAAATATTTTTTTTGAGTAGTATAAATGTTCGATAGAAAGAACGTCTTGCATAAGGTGTCAAAGTAAAAATGCATATAAATTTAGGGGGCTACTTATGACTTTAGGGTCTGAGTTTTCTACCTGAACTATAGGAGGCGGGTGCTTTACTTCCTGCTCTTTGTCCATTCGGAGAATAGGGTCTGAAAGAACAACTCTTAATAAGATTAATGCTCGACCGAAACTATTAAATATCTCCTGATTCTCTTAAGGCCACAAATCACGAATATGAAAAACTTTTGACATACCATACTTATCTTGAAAAGCTCACTGAGCAATTCAAGAAAATAAGTTTCTCTCCACTACCCAGAGAAAAAAGAAGTTTGCGGATGCATTGGCAACACTGGCCTCAATTTGGAAAATGAAAAGACCCCATTTGATTCAATTCACGAATTAGCCCACTATGAGTCTACTATATTTTTTTTTTCATAATAATTATATATAATTATCTAATAATAATAATAGAACTATCACCCAATAGTTAGTGAAACACACCTCGACTAACGCTAGCTTATATTATGCTGTGCAGGAAGACTTGTTTGGATTGCAGTAGCCATCTTATTATTATTGTTTATGTTTCAAAGATTTGGAACTGAAAAAGTTGGCAACACTTTCGCGCCTATACTTTGTTTGTGGTTCATTTTCATTGCTGGTATTGGCCTATACAACTTCGTCAAGTATGATCCAACTGTTATAAGAGCTCTTAATCCTAAATACATTATAGATTACTTCAAGAGAAACAAAAAGAATGCTTGGATTTCACTTGGTGGGGTTGTTATGTGCATAACAGGTATTCATTTCCTTCCAACAGCATTTAAATGTAGAGTTAACGGTCAAAAACACACCTAAAGTAGTTCGATTGTTTCAATTTCATACCTGAACTATCAGTTGTGCAAGTTTGCTACCGGAACTATCATCAACTATTTATCAAAAAACATCTCAACTATCGGTTATTCCCTTTTTCTACCTGAACTATCACCATCATTCAGGTAGAAAACTCGTACATCTGATAGTTCAGGTATGAAACTCGAAAAATGGGATACTTTAGATGTGTTTTTTGATCCTCCACTCTTAAACGTATTGAGAAACTTCTTATTTACTCGGAGTGAAATAATTGAATAATTAATTGCAGGAGGAGAAGCACTATTTGCAGATGTTGGTCATTTTAGTGTTCGATCTATACAGATAAGTATGTGTTGTGTGACATACCCCGCGCTCATATTGGCGTATCTTGGTCAGGCCGCCTTTTTAAGGAAGAACATTGATGATGTTTCTGATACTTTCTACAAGTCCATACCTAGTAAGTATAACATTTGTTCCTGAGTTTTAAGTTCTATGCAATGACGGTTTAAAAACTAATTACCAAATCAGATTACGAAGAATTAGCACATAACTACGATGACTGTTCCTTACATTGTCGATTTATATAACTTAAATCTTTTATGCCTAAGTCATGAGGGGGAAAATGAACATCTCATGCTGCATTTTCTGTTTTACATGTGCAGATGGTTTATATTGGCCAGTATTTGCAGTGGCAGTGTTAGCAGCCATTATTGCAAGTCAAGCCTTGATTTCTGGAACTTTCGCTATAATCCAGCAATCCCTGGCGTTAGGATGCTTTCCTCATGTTAAAATCGTGCACACGTCTACCAAGTATCATGGACAAATCTACATTCCTGAAGTCAATAACCTTCTCATGTTAGCTTGTGTCGTTGTCACGCTTGCATTCAGGACTACTGAAAAGCTAAGCAATGCATATGGTAAGCATTTCTTATATGTCAGTGTATACGACTTAAATCCTTCCTTCCTATCGATGGTGTCTAACATGTGACACACGAAACCATTTGATCACAGGAATAGCGGTGGTGTTTGTGATGACACTAACATCGGGCTTCCTCGTGTTAGTAATGATCATGATTTGGAAAACTCACATTCTTTTCGTAATCATATATGTTCTAATCATTGGTTCGATTGAGCTCATCTACCTAAGCTCGGTTCTTTACAAGTTCACTCAAGGAGGTTACCTTCCACTAGTTTTCGCTATGTTCCTAATGTTCATCATGTACGTATGGAACTATGTGTATCGAAAGAAGTATCATTTCGAGCTAGAACACAAGATCTCTCCCTTAAAAGTTAAGGAAACAGTGGATGAAACAAATTCCCATCGTCTACCCGGCCTTGCAATTTTCTATTCTGAACTTGTCCATGGAATTCCACCAATCTTCAAACATTACGTGGAGAATGTGCCCGCGTTACACTCTGTTCTCGTGTTTGTTTCAGTTAAATCACTTCCTATAAGCAAAGTACCCGTAGAAGAAAGATTCCTCTTCCGGAGGGTGAAGCCTAGTGATCTCTATGTGTTTCGATGTGCAGTGAGATACGGATACAATGATGTGCGAAATGAGGAAGAGCCTTTCGAGAGATTATTAGTGGAGAGGCTGAAGGAATTTATACGAGACGATTCCATTCTTTCGATGAATGCAGCAAAGAGTAACAGAGTATCAACAGAACAGAGTGTCAATGTGGAATTGGAGAGTGATTGTGAAATACAAGAGGTCGCGACGCCTTCAATGGAGAGAGATATACAAGTGATGGAGAGAGCTTATAGTGTTGGGGTTGTTCATTTAGTTGGAGAACAAGATGTGATTGCAAGCAAAGGATCAAATATTGTGAAGAGAGTGGTAATCGATTATGCTTTTAATTTCTTGAAGAGAAATTTGAGGCAAAGTAGCAAAGTTTTCGACATACCTCATAAACGTATGTTGAAAGTAGGAATGATATATGAGATTTAGCATGTTAGTAGTAGGGTTTAGTTCAAATTTTTAGTTGAATTAAGGAGATAATGGTGAAGGATCTAATGTATGTGCCTCCCTTAATCTCCATCCCTCCAAAGATCTTGGACTCGAAAATTTCTTGTTTTAAAAATGTTTTTTTGTATGTTTGAATTTAGTATAATTTGAGAGAATGTGACAGTGTAGAGAAAGAATTATTAGTATAGCATTTTGTTTTGTACTTCTCTATTTCAATTTGTTTGACTTGATTAGTGGGTCCTGAAAGGTAGCTGCTGCGGATTTTCTTTTCTTCGGTATTGTTTCTAGTAACAGCCTTATTTTGATTAGCGATCTTGTTTCTTTCCCCTTTTTTGAAATCTTGGTGTTTTGAGGAAGAATATGCTTCATAATTTACCACACATTAGTTATTGGCAATAACCTATCTTGCTCCATAATTCCACCTTCTTTGCTCGAGTCAAATGACCCTAATATTTTGTTGCTATCAACCATTTTGGGAAACCTAAAAACTCGATCCTCTCAGACACAAACATATTTTTCTTTTCATTTTGCGTATTATTTGCCTCTTTATAAGTATCAATTCGTCTGTTTTACGCTAACTTAGAATCAAGTATTGTTGATAATATAGCGTGATATTGCCAAAGATTCTACTATATATAAAAGTATCCAGTACAAATTTAGGTCATATTTTGTTATACAAATAAAAGTACTACTAGTATATATTAGACTTTATTGAATGCACTTTGCTTTAGTGAATTATATGGATCAAATGGTTCCCTCCCTTCTCCCTTGCTACTTGTAAATGTTTAATCCTTTCCACAAGCTTTAGCATCCACATGTCTTTAAACAATACTTGAAATATTAAAATAAACTATATATAATGCACTTGTGCTTGTACCATAAAGCTTGCTTATTACCACAATATGAGTCTATGAAGTGCAAAATTATCTTTTGCAAACATTATTAAAAATTTAACATTGTCAATGTATGAACTTCTATTAAAGAGCCTTTCCACGTGGTAAAACCTTCTCAGGGAATATAAGATTTTCACGAGGCTTATCTTGAGCCACCATCCAAGCGTGAATACCTTCGTTTAGGAGAATACTTTTGGTATAGAAAGTCTCACATTCAGGATTTTTCGCTGTGTGAATTTCCTGAGAAACAAAGTCATAGACACGTAGGTTTCGGACTAAACTGACTCGAGAAAAGGCCCAAAATAGTCCTTCATCTTTGAGTTAAGACTCAAAGTCATCCTTGAGTTTTCACATGGAGCATTAATAGTCCCTCATGTTTGCAATATTGGTGCACTTTTGGTCCTCCTCCAAAATTTTGCCTATTTTTTAACATTGATTTTATCCATAATTTATGTATGGAATGTTCAATCGTCATTTTATATATTTAGTAGAAATAATAACTTCATGTGAGAAAATGTGAGAAGAAAAGCACTTTATTTTGTTTAGTAGAAATCGTATTGCAGGTAAAGTCGAGAGGTTCATCATGACGATTGTTGGGAAAAAGCGGACTAACACAAAAATATGAGAAAATGGCCAAAAGCCCCCCTAACCTATAGCCGGATTCCCAACTACACACTCATACTTTATGGGGGTCCTATTACCCCCCTGAACATTTTTTTTTACTAATTTTTTCACCCTTATTTGCTGACATGTCCACATAAGCCAGATATAATTAAATGTTTGTTTACACGCGCTGCCACATAATGACTGGACCCCAAAACCCACGAATTTCCCTTAATCTTTTCATTTTCCTCTTTCTTTCTCTAAACCCTAACCTTTTTTCGATCTGACCAAATTCACCCCCATTCTCTTTGATCTGAGATTTCGTTCCAATCGAAGTTTGTTGGGAAGGTTGGGGAAGGTTCGTTTAGCTTTTTTCGTTTGTTGGGTCGAAGTTTTCTCTAAGTAAAGGTTAGTTCTTTTAGTTCTTTAATTACTAGCGATTTTGAATGATATTGATTATTGTGTTTGATTAGGGTTATGAAATTGACAAAAAAATGAAGAGCAATAACTGG